>JAQYXR010000458.1:0-86610 GCA_030545055.2 Neoaliturus tenellus | reverse complement strand
CTTGACGTCGTACAAAAAAACTTCAATTTAAATCCCAGTTATAAAATATACTATTATTGGTATTTATAAGGTTTATATTTATTCTAAGCTTTAAGTAAAATCAACGATTTATTCAGAACTATTTACTAAATTAAATCGACCCCGTGTAGATATTTATTCTCTATATTTATATGAATCTAAATGTCAGATATATGTGTATATTTCACACATCTATATAAGTAGATATTAATGTGCACCTTATTTACGGACCCAACGTGTATGGAGATGTTTTAATTTAATGGAAATAACGATGACTATTTTAACTTAATTAATTAAAACAATTTAAAATTATAAAAACATGTTTCTATAGAACGAGTATGGTATATATGATGGAAGTATAATAACATAAAGTAGGCCTATTAAGTCTAGTATCGAATAAGAATGCTTATAATTGTATTAAATTAACAAATGAAACTAATTAGAAACTTACTTGTTAAACTACACAATTAAACCTTTCTCTTTATTTCACTGTTATATAACAGATATAAAAAAACATTCTTATAAAAAACATTTTTATTGCCACATGTTAAAATAGTACTATTTTAACAAAAAATTCGTATTAGTCAACAGAATTAAAATTAACTTCTTGTTTTCCGTTTTGAAATTTATAACCTTACTTTTATAATCTGTTCGTAAAATGTTGGTTTCGATTGCACAAGTTTGTTTAACTGGTTTATTTAACATAAAGTGGTTTCATAAAATTGATGTAATAGTTTGAATTTTCTTACTACAGATGTATTTGGTTTATTTTTTAATGGCGATCCCATCTACCATTCTTAACAGTGTTGTTTTTGTTTATGATTATCAATAATAAGGTAACAAAGGCCTGGGAGGTTAGAGGTTAGGCGTTTGTACTGGGAGAGGTTCCTTCATCTAAATAGTTTGACCCGAGGTGAAGCAAGGCACGCACTTTGACCCCTTACCTTTAATGTGCCTCTCTACTGAATACTAATACAAAACAGTTACATGGGAAAAACAACAATACACGATTACATCTCCGTCATTTGATTTTAGTGATAATAAGATCCATATTTCATGTACAACATGAAACACCCATGGTAATAATCAGTAAATAAGTACAGAAAATAATATTTTATATTTTATAAATCTCAAGGAAGCAGGTCGATTGATATTAATTAGTAATAACACTTATTTAACCACTGTAATTTAATTTGTCTAATAATCAATATTCTATATGTATAATCAGTTATATTATTATGAACATTTGTTATTTCAGATATTCCTAATTATTAACAATATGTGTTCTAAATAATAAAGAAAATAATGTAAAATACCTAAATGCAAGATGGAGATTATTATACCGATACGGTACAAGGATTTTACGTTTTAATTTACGTATAAGGCCTACCTTTACTTACCTTTACTTAGGTCTAAAGATAAAGAAGATACATATATATCGAGTAAAAACCAAAGCATTTCTGCTTTGTTTTATAACTGATAGGGTTTAACTGAATGTAAACGTTTTGGCTTATTGTCATTCATTGTAGTAACAACAAACTACTCAAAAGAAGTTTGGTGAACGTAGATAAGAAACAAAATTTATGATATTTTTATATATATCATTTAAATTTTCAACTAACCCAATGTCAGTTAAATTTGTTGTAAACTTAAATAACGTTTTTTTATTTACTACAGTAAATTTATGTAAATTTATTTTTTATTCTTAATGAATGAGTAAGAACCAAACAATAAATATTACCGAGCTTTAAAAGGAAATCAGAAGCATTGGATAGCAAAATGTAGTTTATATAAGTAAATTGTAGCAGCGTTCGCAGGCGTTGAAAGGTCTCGTTACGTCGGTTATTCATTTCCCTGGCAACAGCTACGGCAAGGTGGCGCTAGCATCGGATAGCATCGCTTACATAGTTTTGTTTTTCTATTGTTATTTTTTTCTTTAATGATTGTATTCGGCATATTTGACCATAGGCATCTCCTTTTTATCATAAAAAACTTAAGCAATCTTATGGAGGGATATATTTTTCTCCAATAATCTAGAGTTTGTTTTGAGAGCACTACTAAAATGATTTATTTGTCATGAGGGAACTTTATGCTTCACAAGATTTTAAGGGAGTTACGCGTCTTTTTACGGTCCTGAAACCGCACTAGTAGGCCTACTTTACACTAACAAAAATAAGCGGTGAGTTATTAAGACGTTGTTAAGTTTCGTTATGAAAATGTATCAATTGTTTCCAATCTTTGCTGGTAGAAAGACCGTTTGTGTGAAGTAAAGTATACAGTCCATTTACTTAAAAATTACGTCCTTAAATAAATTATCGTTTGTTCTTAGTTTTGTATTTAACAATGTGCGCCTGATTATGGGAATTTGTTAGCCAGCAAACACGTTGGCTCTTTCTGATCTATCTTTTTTTTTGTTATTTACACAACTAGCCTTTTTGCTAAAAAGAAGTTTTATACAATTGGGGTTATTTTGATATTTGTCTTTAATATAAAAGAAGTATAATGTTAGAACATATAAGATAACAAATACTACAATATATTTTAAAATATATATTTTGTTTGTTGAAAAGTATTTTGTATAGTTAATATACCTTATGTTTTTGTGGAGTAGGCAATAGTTAGAATATTCGACATGTTCGCAATAGTAATAATTATAAAAAAAATGTTTCATATTATATGTTGATTAAATATATTTTCTCCTTATATATAGCCTATTTCAATAAAAATATTTAACGTGGCTTGAATTTTAGTGAAAACAAAGCTAATAGAGAGTAAAATGTTTAAAACGCCAGAATATTCGGTGCTGTGCGGACAAGTCCGTTTATTTACAAGAACACTCCCAGACACAAGGTGAATTCTCATTAAACCTCTTTTATCCCCACCTCCGTTCCAGCAGTGCTTTGTCGTTTTTTCACTTAAGGAAAGTGCAACTCCCAAAGTAGAGAGTTTATAACGTAGGACTACATTAACAAAATACACAATAATTTTTTTTTACATTCAAGAATTTTTAATATTTTGAAGTGTTAGAATCCGTTATTTTAAACGATATACTTTACTTATAAATTTAGAAAATTTATTCAGTTTACATTTCATAAATGGATTGAATTTTGGATAAAAGAAGACGACAATACTCGATATACTTATTCTTACACTGCATACTCACAACCGTTAGATAATGTGTGTATATAACACACATTATTCCGTTGTCCACACTGGGAACGGCTACGCTTGGAGGTCACATGCATCTTGCAGTGCTATCGTCGGTAGACTCGGTCGGCATGAAAATGCTGGTGGGTGAGGACAACTGGGGTTGCTTGGCGCATTTCGTTCAGAAAGTCCTCCGATCCTAGAAGACATAATATTTAGACAGGATTAATGTCTAAATCATCAGGAAAATAAACGGCTGGATACGAAATAAGCCCCAAAGGGCGAAAACCAAAGTAGGCCTAGTTCAGATGAAAATGCAATAAGCGATTCCAGGCTAGTGTTTAAAAGTGAAAGGGGAATTTTCAGTGGGTAGTCTACCGGATAGTTGTAGTAGTCCCACACTACAGGTTGGCAATCTGTGTGAGTAAAAGCATTATTTCTCCTTTCCCACCCCCCCCCCCCCAAAAAAAAACCTACAATGTATATGTAGGCTTGACCAGTTACACCGTCACCAAATCCAAGCATTCATATTTATTAACATCGTTATTTTAGTTTTAGTTGGAACTTAACTTAAGGACTTGGAAAAAAGTCACATGATTAAAATCGAAGGCAGTCCGTTTGAAGATAATTTAACAGTAATTCAAAATGTTTACATAACACCATCCGTCTTGTCGCTTAAGCTCACAATAAGGAACATACTACATATAACGAATTTCTTCAAATTATTTAAAAAAATCGGGTTTTGTTGTCTAACGGAGAGTCAAGGTAGAAAAATTCTACGAATAAAGTTTGTAAGTCATTTAAAGACCAAATTTAAAGCCATTTAAAACGAGACAGCACCAGATTTTCATAGGACAAAATGTTTGGTATCAAGAGCTTAAATAAGGAAACTCATAAAATGTCTTTAAGATGTCCTATAAATAGATTTCGTGAGTTAACGATGGGTCATAGAGTAACAAGTAGAAGAATAAAATGTAGATTTTTAATAATCTTTAGATTATAACACGATTTTTTTTACCAACCGTTCGGTTACAAGTGCCGTAAGTAAGCATAGTAAGAAATCAACTGATCATACTATAATATGTCCCCTTGATTGGTACAAGGGAGTATAAGTAAATTGCAGCACCGTTTTCAGGTGCTGAAAGGTCTACATATTGTAAAATGAACGAAAAACTAAATTTGAGTTGTTCGCATTAATGTTCTTTCGCTAAGGTTTTCTCAGATTTTTTATAGCACCAACAGTTGGCCGGTTAGAACTCAAACACAAAAAAAGTTCCACTTTCCCCCATTTAAAATTTTCTGAGTGTGTTATATTTAAATTAAGAATTTTCGGTATTCATATGCTAATCGGTACTATATTTATAACAGTATCAAGTTTAAGAATTAAAAGTTTTGAGGTTTTATGAATTTTCCTTTTTTTTTGCCATACAAGATACGTGTTGCCAATTTTGAAGTTTGTTGTATTTAACCTTGATGTTAAGTATAACCTATTTTTACTCGTTAACTTGACACCGTAATAAATATAGTTTCTATTTTCATACCTGCTCGTAACTTTTCAGTTATTACTAATTATTGTACTTATTTGTTATTTATTTCGTATTTTTTATTCTTTTTAATCCAGGATATTAAATTATTTTAAGGAAGTTTAGTCATGGTAAAAATAATACTGTGGATTTAATTTTATTTTGAAGTAATCACAATTAAAACAAAGGCATGAGATAATGAGGATATAAGAGCTTAAATAGAGATACGACCCAATCTACGAGGAAAGGTTGAGACTGGTAGGGAATTTTTACAAAGAGAAGTTTTTCAAGAGAAGAGTTTTAAGAAGAATATTATAAACAAGCTACTGAAATATTTTAATGAAATAAACTAGTACACAGTAAATCATGAACCTTTATTGTTTCATTATCATTTTAAATAATGTTTTATGAAGTATAACCAATTTTGGTTGTTAAGTATTGTTAGTTTAAACATGTATTTCAGTAAATGCCTATCAATTAATGTCAAAAATACCAGGTGAATTCATAAATTTTATAAATAATTTCATCCTTACAAAATAAGCAAAGCAAATATATATATTTCGAAACATTCAGATGCAATTTATTTTATAATTAACCTTTTATCTGGTATATTGGATGAGGTCCTGGTTATAAATTGAAAACAAACTCATTACTTTGTAATTATACTCAGGCTAATCTCATTTACCTTTAAGTGGGTAATTACCAAACCAAGAAGACAAATATTTTTTCGTTGAATAATATGTATTCTAAAAGGGACCTCAGTTTCACTACAAAATGTTAACAATATGATTTCCCACTACCTTAATACATTATTTTAAGATTAGCAGCGTCATTGACTTACTATCAATCTTAAATATTCATATATTAAAAAATATAAAAAATATATAAAAATCTTAAATATTCATATATTAATTCCTACATAATAAAACTATATGAAACCATTAAGTAAATCCATAAAAGCAGTAAGCACGAAATTGTTTCACAAAGATAAATAAAACTATTTAAAATTACTTTATCCTATGGACAAGAACCACGGATTGGATTGAAGCCTGATTACAGCTTCAAACAATAATGAAATACTAATGCTCTTGTCTACTATGATTAGAAATAATTATTAGAGAGTGCAGTAGTTTTATTCTTGTTTTTACTACTTTTTAATTGCTCATTATAGCTTACTTTAGTTCATTCATTGACTTTTTGGACTATTGAGAAAATGTATGTCATATTTATATTAAATTGTGCATGTAATAATCAAACCAATTGCACTATTTTATTTACAAATGTATTTGTAGTAGTTTATTTGTACAATTGATCTCCGATCTGAGGATAGGAGACAACTTGTAAGAGAGCTAGAAGTTAGACTGCTGGTTCTACTTGATGAAATTACAGTCGTCTCACTTTGATAGTGTACCTGGAAAATGCCTTAACATTTGGTCTATCGAGAGACTATTATCTTCTAGCTTTATTACAAAACAGTTTTTTTCTATACTGTGATGATTATTTTAAAAAAATTAAGCCATTTATGCACTATATTTTTTTATTATTTGAAAATTATTACTGCTGTTAAATAGATCTGCACATGAAAAGTATAAGGAAAATAAAATTACATTTACTGTCAGAGAGTATTTAAAAATAGGATATTATTTTTCTATTATAAAGATACGCACTCCTAAGCACGCTACTTATTATAACATTTTAATTCTTATACCATTTTTCTTAACAGTTATACAGCATTTACAATTAAATTTTAGGTATCTTTGTTTTCTTTTGAAATACTGCAGAAAAAGGGACAGAGTTTTTGATGACAGTAAATTACATAAACTACATAAATTCACAGTTATGAGACTATGACTCTACAATGCAAGGTCTACAAAGTGTCAGAAGACTATCTTAAATTTAAGTATCAATATTTTTATCAAATTAAAGGTTTTAATTAGTTAAATATGGTGCCTTCAACCTGACTTGCATTAAAATCATATAACTAATATACTGAAATGCTATATTTCCGGATTCATTAGTCCTACTAAACGTTTTTGAGATCGGTTTTGTGAAGTTTTATTCCAAAATCAAAGACTTTTTGATTTTGGTAAATGAACAATGTGACATACACCTATAATGGAGAAACCTCTCACTGGCAGACTTTAAAACCATTAACTCTTAAAGGGGTCTATTCGACACAGGTAAATTATCTTAGGAAGTGGTACTTTAATATTTGTTTCTGTTGTAGTTTTTAAGTTCTTAAAAAAAGATTATAGACAATAAAAAATCGTCTTTAGTTGAAACTTTTCAGTTTGTAACGTACTAAAAAGTAAATAGCAATTTAAATGAGATTGGATAATGAAATGTCATTTAATTTATGGTACATTAACCTATACCATAAAATCTATGCAAAGACTAATAAAACTTGTAAAAGGGTACTGCTAAATAAAAACGGTTTCTCCACTCGTTGATGAAAATGTATTTTACAACTTCTACTGGACCTTTTATTGCATTTATTATTAATGTTATTCTTACTATATGAAAACTCTGATTATATAGAAAATCTTGTAATTATATGGAAGAAACATTTCACGACCCTCCGGGTTCTGGCAGATGGAATAAACGCTTATGTAACTTATGTGTATTGTTTTATTGTTTGTTTTTCTTAAGGAGGAGTCAAAATGTGTTTGCGCACACAAACTATTAGCCTTGGAGTAGTGCCGGACTCCCATCAATCCTGAGTACAGCGGTCAACCGGCGGAAAAAAACTCCTCTTACCTTAGGACACTTAATAGCATTGAACCATTCACCACAATATTTTTTGCATTTTTTTATTACTCGTCAATGTTCCTCATCATTTCTGACATGCAAGTGGGATTAGGTAAATCCAAATCATCCAAAAGAATAGTTAAAGTAAAAAAGCTCCAACACATTCTTAACATTAACGACCCAGTAAATATTTCACCCACGCACGTTAAAAAGAACGGCCATTCCACCAACATTAATAATTTATTTAGGTTTATCTCATTGTACACTCCTCTGCTGAATTCCTGAGTTACACTTACTTCTGTTAAACGGCTAGCAGCTTTTAGGGCTGGGAACAGTTTTTATTGCAAATAAAACATTGATAATTTCGTTTGGAATAGTTTCTACACGAATTTAGAACCAAAACTAATAATAAAAAAAAATAATAACAAAACTTCACATAAAAATTACACGGTTAAAAGGCACCTAAACACAAACGTGAAAGTTGTAAGTTTAAAATAAACTTAACTAGGTAAAAAACTTAATGGGAAACCAGAAAACCAATTTTAGTTAACGAAAACGTCTTCCTCAGTTAATCTGGGAAACAGATGAGAAATAAATATTTTCCTTAACAGGTCGTCTGGGTCGGATCACCGCTATCCCTTGTACTCGCACAAGTAACTGTTGAACACTCTCCATGTATTTTGCACGGACATATCACGGGCCCCATGAGAATACAAGCCCTTCCACCCACTTCTTGACAGCCTTAAAACTCTCCAGTTATTGTTAACCACAAGCTCCCATCGGGCAAGGGCCTAACCCTAATCTTTAACTTCGAAATCGGATCCATTCACATCGGAAAGTCCACATAGGGATGGATTTCCAATCAAATGTGACATGGTTGGTACGGAGGACAACGGACACATTTCTTCAGTTACCGTGTAAATGTATCTGTTTCTCCTTATCACGAGCAAAAATGTACTCCTTCAAGTAATATTTAATAACTTCATAAATTTAATACTTGATAAACTTAATAAACTTAATAAACTTAATAAAACTTAATAAAACTTAATAAAACTTAATAAACTTAATACTTCATAAATTACATATAAACTAGAAATTGTCCAAAGATTGTAGTTCAACCAAACCTTGGTTTGATATTTCAGGTGCTTTTAAAATTATTATTAACTGAAACATCTGTTATTTCTTGTTTGCTATTATTTGTTATTCTAACATATGCCTAACGATTCGATCATTTACCCTTCTTCCATAAAATTAACATGAAACTTTGAAAGCTTGGAGTGCATATACCCGTGGGCCTATGCACACTAGAATGTGATTTTGACCACTACCCTTCTAAAGGTATGCACGAATTTCTCATATTATGTTCACAGGCTGAGAAAAAATGAGGAAAAGAAACAAGTTTGCCTTTTATTATATAGAATCTTTTAAGCACGTAAAAGTTCGTTCATACTATTGATTCAAATACTACTTAAACCATTAAAACCTATATCACAAGAGAAAAAACCACTACAATATGCCATGTTAAGAATTTAATATTTTTTTATAACAAGTTACAGTTTGAAATATTTTTGAATTGCTAGAAAGAGTTGTTTCAAATGTTTGTGACTGCATGCCTAATTACCCTGGAAAGTAATTTAAGTTGAGTTTTGTAACAAAAGACTTTCATCAAAAGAAGCCACGGAGCAGACACTAATTGTAATCGTTGGTGCTTCATCGACCTGAAAGTCTCTTTGTAATAGCCTATCTTCTGTAATCAAATTATTCGTATTGAACGTAAAATTTCCTCCAAAATTGTCTCCCTGCCACAACTTAAACACAGAACCATCTCTATTTCAAGTAACACAATGAATAAAAACTGTATTTATATTATATGTTTTTATATATAATATTTATAGAATAATTATAACCTTTGAATATGATAATTTATTTTATATTAAAATGTTTAATAATTTGTAAATAGACGTAATCAGATCATGGAGGAAATATCAATTAAAAAGTGAATAATACTTCAATTAAATGAGTATTTCGAAATGAAAGGAACATAAAAAGAAACTAATACATTTACCGATGAAAGAAGCCTTTCGTTTGGTTTTTTCTTCGTTCTACCAAGAGAATGAATTAAAAGAGAAAGTCGTGGTTTACCCTAAAGAAACTCAATCTTTTTTCATATAAACCTCTAATAAGTTTTTTTTAACATGAATGATACTTACATAATTTATTAATAATGTTTTGCTAACGTTTTATCGTTGTTTATAGTTTGAAAACGTTACTTTAAATCTATAACCTTAACATTGAAATTTAATAAAAATACACGTGGTTCTAACCTTATAGTATTTATCAAAACGCCCTTACGGTTACATCATCTCAATAAGATAGCTATCGACTGATAAAATATCTCAACAGTTTTCTTCAATTATTTATACATACGGCAATAGATATATGACGGAAATGATATATTTTTTAATACATCATATATTAAAATATATCATAGTTTGGTCATAAATTACTAATTGAAGGTAATTAAAAAAACCGTATTGAGTAAACATATTTGCAAATAACTCTCACACTTTAATTGAAATAACAATTTCAATCTATTAAATCATGACTCACTGATCAGTATGTTTGGCTTCCAAATGAGCTAGAAACTTGAAACTTTGCACACACGTCGTTTGCAGTTTAATACAATGGGAATCTCCTAAAACCTCAAAAACGTCAATTCGCCAAGTTTATACTATAAATACTGTACACATAGATCTGATTAGCACATGAATGCCATGAAATACTTTATTTCAGTTTTCTCCAAAAAAAAAAAAAAAAAACAAACGTAAATTGGAGAAAAGATGAATTTGGGATTTTAGATTTTGAGCTATATTTGGCAAACTGTTGAATCTATAACAATCTTAAAATTATTTTTTCCTACAGCGTAATACATATGACTTTTTGGAGTACTTAAACTCGTTGACTCACTAGACTGATTTTAATTATTATAAAAATTCCGATATATTTAACCTTTCTGCATATTTTTATCAATGACTTCACTACTACACTACTATAATTGTTTGGCTATGAAGTATCGTATTAGTGAAGTCATTAATTAAACTAACATAACCCCTTAACTTTAACTATAACCACCATAATCTTCTTAACTACTGGGAATCCTACCCATTACGTGACTAATAAAAGAAAGTAACCAAAACATGGGGAATTTCAAAACCTACTCTCTCAAAAAAATTAAAACATCGCATTTTGTATTATAATTTAGTAAGGCGTTCTGGGACTTTTTCCACACTTGATATGTATTATCTGGACTTTAAATTGTATCAGATTTCAATGATTGTTTAGGCTTTTGAAATTTTGGGGAACCAAGGGGGGGGGGGGTTATTGGGCCGGAGCCCCCGTTGAGCCGTAGGCTTATATTATCTGGTCAAAGAATAGACCTCAGCTCATCAGTTACTTTGTAAAATGTTTGCAAACAGTTTTATTCTTCACAAAATTATTTAAATCTGTCAATAATTCTATAGTAGAAGAAAAATGGACTTTGACCTCGGACAAACTGTACTCGAAAATTTTAATGTTTTATTGAGATAATAGGTGTGAAATCAATAACATATCAAAAGTTTACCATAATTCCTCCATGGGAAGCTTGCCATTTTGATAATTTCTAAAATGGCGGCTAAAACCTATTTTCATTAAGTTTTTACGAGTTTACTTAGATAAAACCCCACTGTAAATCAACATTCTTAATACATTTGAATACATAAGGAAGAGTAATAACTGTATTAAGCAAAGTACCCATGTAGCAGCAGGCCTGCGTAATAAATAGTAAAATTCAAAATAATTTTAATATTTTTATAATTTTTAAGCAAACCACATGTGTAGGTGCGTGTAGGTTTGCTTCATTTGGAAAGTTAGAGACAACCACAGGTAAATAATAACCAGATAAAAATATAAATCAAGTTGTATTAAAATATATTAATAAGGGAGATATGGCATTATATTGACTTCTCATAGGAATAACGCAAAGGTTTTCAGATTCCGTTTTTTATTACTTCCTTCTTTATCAATCTAATTTAAAGAAATAATATCCCAAATTGTTCATTTTTAAAGATCTACGACTATAATACATGTGCAGACCCCGTTGTAGCAGACCTGCATACTCGGCAAATTTCTAACGGAATTCATTATTTTCGATCTTTCGTTCGCTGCTATTGAGGTGTTGTGACCAAATATAAGAAAAAATCCGGCTTAGTGAATATACCTATAAAACTGTATCCATTTATAAGAACATAATATGTCATAAGAAACATATCATCGTATTTTCACCGTAATAAGTCAAGAAAAGGTACAAATTAAAATTTCGGCAATTTTTTTTTTCAATCTCTTTTAAATAGTTTAAAACAAATTGTTGATTTTTTTTTAATTGAGCTAAGAATATGCCAAAATTATTTTTTGGCTCTTTTGAAAAACTGTAAATCCGGTTAAATAATAAAATTATACTGGATAACTAATTTTATATACCGTTATATATTAGGTGTATACAACTTTTTAACTCATGAAAATAGATTTGTTCTTACATTTTCCAAAAGTATTTAATTAAAATCGGAAGTTCCTTTTAAAATGAAAATCAGAGTAAACACAATTTTGATTACATGTAAGTTACAAGTACATTGTGTACCATTTAGAAATTTAAGAAAATCCTAGATAGTATTATAGTATACACAATAGTTAATTAGTAAATAGAATAGATTGTATTGAAGTTATATTTGAAGTCATTTCTCGACTAAATCAGATATTAGAAACATCATTAAAATCGCTTTCCATTACATTAATGGACCTTTAATGTATTTAACATTAAAATCTATACTTATTTAATACGCTAAGGGTTTTTTTGTCTTGAGAACTCCTCCTACAATTTTCAACCGATTTTCAAGTTTTTGGTGTCGTTGGATAGGGCTTGGTCTGTAGTTGTTCCCGCCAAAAATTGATGAGAATCGGAATGAAAATAAAGGCGCTATTCACCATTGAAACCTCAAAATTTCCCATTTAAATAACACTGGGACTGAATAAAGCATTTGAAACATCTGTTAATAATCAGCTGTAAATACGTGTAGTAATTGGCGATTGAAGGTATTCACATTATTTGATTGGTGGGATGTCATTGATTTAGAGCTAAAGTAACATTTGTACTGTATTAAAATAAATTGCTCGATTTCGAGCAACACGTATACTAGTTAACATTTAATAGGGTATCAAACATCGTATTGCTATATATTTAAAACACGGATAAGATTTAGGTTAAGGTGGAGGGGGTTGAGGTAGTTGGAACGAAAGAATCTCGCTGGGTTGTTGAATACAATATTAATGTTAGAAGCCCCAGTTCATAACCCCAACAATCGATACACATTACTCTCTTTAATATGACTTATTAGATACTTTTTATGTCGATAGCAATTCTTCCTACTGCCAAAAGTTTTTACCATTTGAAAACATGAGGTTAGAACATAATACATTGTAAAATATGGCCAATGGTTATGTTTTAAATATTTATGAGGTATTAGCTATAAATTGGTGCAAGATTAAGTGTAGCCTACATTTGTATTGAAAGATAACATTTTACGAATTTTTACAATCAAACCAAAATTTGTATCTAGCGATATAGAAAGTAGGCCTATGTGTTAAAATATATTTTTAGGTGTTCTATATTTAAGAAAATTTACATTTCTGAGCTCTACCACCCAAGAATTTTGAGGTGGAAGAGCCAATACAAAACAGATTATACTAAAGCATATATATCAAAGTCACAGTGATTGAAACTACTAAATTAATATTTTTTTAGTAAGTAATATTAAATAAATATATACAAAATAATAACTAAAAAATCATAATATTTCTATTTCATAATATTTCATAATATCATAATATTCATAATATCATAATATTTCGTTTTCACACTTAACTAAAAAATGTTTTGAGAATTTCTTCCTGAGGAGCTATGAGGAAACCCGCAAAGTGATTAAAAGTCTTGGAGGAAAAGTAAAATTAATTCATGTCTAAAATGTACACGTAGCAATGGTACAATCTAGATGATCGTATGGTTATGATCGGATTGAGTAGATATAATAAATCCAGAATAATTTATAAAGTCTTATAGCACTTCATTTTTTAATATTTATTTATTTAAATGGTGTCACATTAAACCTTTTTCCCCGAATCTAATCAGACACACAAACATTTGGGAGAAGGTTATGTTTAATCTTATCCTGAACAGCAAATTGTGCAATCAATTAGTTAAATCAGTTTTAAGAAAGCCTATTTAGGCCATAAAAGACAAATATTAAAATTATAATTGTTTTACTTATATATCGTTAAAATTTTTGTATCTAATGATTCACTTTTGGCAACATAACATATTTCCAAAATTATTGTGTGCAAGAAAAGCTTTTCAGTGTTGTTTTATGGAAATCTTGGTGCATCATTAAAAAATACTTAAAAATCTCTTAAAAACAGTCTAGTTTTCGTTATTTTAGCGAATTTTCCATAGGGAATAAGCTATTACCGTAGGTCTCATATTTAGACCTAAAGCCCAGGACCATGTTACTTTTTCGTTTTGAGGTGCCCAGAGACCGAAAATAATACTCGTTAATATATATATATATATATATATATATATATATATATATATATATATATATATATATAAGTAGATAGTATCATGTTACTTCTAGGACACTTTTGGAGACAATCAAAAATCAAACAAATTTCACAGTTTTTTAATACAATTATGCAATATTTTTGCCATTTTTTGGCCAATTTTCAGCTTTTGTCAAATTGTCATAAAAAATATGCAATTTTAATGAAATTTTTAAAAAAATATGCCTAAAATTTTCTACTAAATAAAATTTTTTTTAAAACAAGTAAAATTATCACATTTTATAAGTATTTTTTAAATAAAATTAATAGTCGACTTTTCATAAGGTAATTTAAAATTTTAATAGTATTTTTTCAATAAAATTTGAATTTTTTTAAAACAAGTAAAATTAAGGTTTAGTATCAATAATATTGTAATAATTATTCAAATTTAACTAAAGCAGTTTCTTTATCATCAAAAGTCTTAATATCAGTGACAATTAAATGTAAATCTTTTTTATTTAATTCTTTAATTGATTTATCATCAATTACATTAGTAAATCTTTTTGGTAAATGTACTTTACATTTTTCTAATTCAACAATAATTGTATATCCATATTTATCTTTAATTCTTTCAAATTTTTCAATTTTATATTTTTTATTTAAATTTAAACTTTTTAATGGTTTATATTCTTTAAATCTTAATTCTCCAACATTATTAATTTCTTCTAGCAGATCCATTTATATAGGAAAAAATATCACAAACTTGTTTGTGATAGATATGTTAAAAAGTCATTATCATAATTAGGTTTTATACAAAAATCCATATTTAAGTATTTAAAAATCATAGGTAATAATTTTTTGTATGATATATTACTTTTCTTAAAACATAAATATTTATTAAAAAATAGTGTAATTTTTTCTTTATCTTCATTATTCAATTCAAAATCAATATTGTATATTTTGTTTAAAAATTGATAGTAAAATATCCAATTTGTACAATTCCTTTGTTTTAAAAATAATTTTATATTCTTAGGTGTTATTTCAAAATGATTGGAAATACATAAAATATATAATTCATTAATTAATTGTTGTGTTTTATATGGTTGAAAATGGTTAAATTCTCTTAAAATATGTTTAAGATGTTTATTCTTATTACTTTTTCTCTTAATCTTTTTTTCATAAATAATTCTTTTACATATATTACATCCTACACAATTTCCAATAATAGTAAAATTAGTTTGATTATGACATCTATAACACATATCCATTTATTTAAAAAAAAAAAATTATACATAAATGAATGAACCAATTCATTGTCACAAATGTAAGAAAAAAACTAAAAATATTAATCCACAAATTGTTGAAATGAAAAATGGATTATATAGAATTGCTACTAAATGTTCAATTTGTAAAACAAATAAAAGTAAAATTTTGAAAAAAGAAGTTAAACCTATAATTAAAAAAGAATTAACTAAAAATGAACAAATAATTGAAGCAAATGAAATTTATGCTCCAATTAGAAAGAAATTTCTAAAAAGAAAAATAATTACATTAGGTATTGATGATTTATGGGCAGCAGATTTAATTATAATGAAAAATTATGAAAAAGAAAATGATGGTTATAAATATATGTTAAATGTGATAGATACTTTCTCGAAATATGTTTGGTCAAAACCATTAAAGAAAAAAGATGGAAAAACAGTTTCTAGAGCATTTGAAGAAATAATTAAGGATGCAATTGAAATTAATCATAAATCACCTAATCTTTTACATACAGATAAAGGATTAGAATTTATCAATAAAGAATTTAAAGAAATATTAAATAAATATAATATTAAATTGTATCATACAGAAAATGAAGAAAAATCAAGTATAATAGAAAGGTATAATAGAACACAAAATGAAAAAATGAAAATACAGTTTGAAATTAATAAAAATTATAGATGGATAAATATTTTACCAAAAATTGTTAAAGAATATAATAACTCATATCATTCAACAATTAAAATGAAACCAATTGAAGTAAATAAAAATAATGAAAAGGATTTATTAGATACTGTTTTTAAATATAAACCACCAAAAATAATAACCAAATCAAAATTTAAAATAAATGATAGAGTTAGAATTGGAAATAAAAAATCAACATTTTCTAATAAATATAAAAATAATTGGTCTAGAGAAATATTTATAATTTCTAAAATTAATAATACAAATCCAGTTACTTATAGTATAAAAGATCAAAATAATGAAGATATTATTGGAAATTTTTATGAATATGAATTGAAAAAAAACCAATTTGTAAATTTTATTTTATATAAATGGAAAAGATATGTTTAAGGTGTAAATTATATAAAGATATATCTAAATTTTATAAAGACAAAAATACTAAAGATGGGTTATATTATTATTGTAAAGAATGTAAGGATGTGTATTATAAAAAATTATATGATAGTATTAAAGTTATTGAATTAAATGAAAAACAATGTCATAAATGTAAAGAAATTAAAGATATTTCAAATTTTAATAATTATCATTATAGTAAAGATAGAAAAAATACAATTTGTATACAATGTATTAGAGAAATGTTTTTAAAACCACAATTTTGTGAATGTGGAAGAAATATTAAATGGACTAATAATTATTTAAGACATTTAGAAACTAAAATTCATGACAAAAATATAACAAAACTAGAAAATTTAATAATATGATAAAAAAATGAAGACAATATTTTACTTGTTTTAAAAAAATTCAAATTTTATTTAAAAAATATGATTTAAACTATAAATTACCTAGTAAAAAGTGGAAATACTTCTTATATTTTTAAGAGTTTTATTTCTAAGTAAAAATTATTTTTAATAAATAAAGAATTTCACCCCTAATAAATGGAACAAACAAATAAAAATATTAATTGTCCTTATTGTAATAAAAATATATTATATAAAAATTATGATAGACATTATAATTCAACTAAACATTTACTAAATAAACAAAAATATGATAATAAAATATTTGAATTAAAACATTGGTGTAAAAATAATAATATATATAATTATAAAAATAAAACTTTAGATGAATTAACAAATATTAAAGAAACATTTGATCTTACAAATTATTCATTATTTAATATAGTAAAATTAAATGAAATTGCAAAAAAATTATCTGTCAGAAATTATGAAAAATTATCTAGAGATGAACTAATTAAAAGATTAAACAAAATTAAAGAAAATCCATATAATTTAGAATATAGATCATTTAAATATATTCAAAATTTAGCAATTAAAAATAGTATTAAAATTGTTAATAAAACTAGAAAAGAATTGATTGGATTATTAAATGATTATTTTAAAAATAGACCAATTCCAAAAGAAAATATAATAAATATTCAAGAAGCTTCGTCATTAAAAGGATATTTTCAAGATTATATTTTAACAAATTCAAATGATGATTTAGATATTAATGATTATTTAGAAACTCAAAGAAATGAAATAAAAAAATTGATAGAAAAACAAAAATTTAAAAATATTAAAGGACAGATGGCTTTAGAATGTGAATATGAAAGAAAATTAATAAATGGTGAAATTCAAAATAGTAATATGTATTTTTGCATAAAAAGTTCAGATATTTTAAATATAGATGATTTTATTGATGATCAATTCAAGAAATTAATAGTTAGAGAACAACTAAATCAACCATCAAAAGGCTCTGGTTGGTCATTAAAAAGATGTGTTGAACTAAATCTAAAATTATCTAAAAATAATTCATTAAATGCTGGATCATATATAGAATTACCAAATGAAATTAAGAATAAAAAATGTTGTGTAAATTTTAAAAATAAAGATGAATATTGTTTTATTTATGCAATTAGATGTGCTATTGATAAACCAAACGAACATGCTGAAAGAGTTAAACAATATCAAAAATATATAAATGATGATATTTTTAAAGGTTTTGATTATCCAATATCATTGAAAGATATTAAATTATTTGAAAAAAGATCATTTGATTCTAAATATAACTATCCATCAATGTCAATAAATATTTATAGAATTGATGAAGATGAAAAAATAGTGCCATTACAAATATCTGAACATTATAATTCAAAACTAGAAATTGATTTATTATATTATAAAATTGGTAATAATTCTCATTATATATTGATTACTGATTTAAGTAAGTTAGTATCTAAGCAATTAACACAAAAAAATAAAAATAAAAAATATATTTGTAAAAGATGTTTGACTCATTTCTATAAAAATAAAGACTTGAATAATCATTTAGAAATATGTAAATCATTAGAACCTTGTAGACCTATAATGCCATTTAAAGGTCAAACTGTAAGTTTTAAAAATTATTATAAAAAGATTGAACATCCATATGTAATTTATATGGATTTTGAAAGTATATTAGAAAAGATTGATAATTGTAAAAATAATCCAAATTGTTCATATACAAATAAAATTCAAAAACATAAACCATATGGATTTACAATTTATTTAGTATCTAGAGTAACTAATAAAATGTATAAACCTATTTGTTATAGAGCAAAAAATGAAGAGGAATTAATAAATGTACCAAATAAATTATTTGAATATTTAGATGAAATTTCAAAATATATAGCTAAAAAATATAATTCAAAAAATAAAAAGCCTATGAATTTAACTAATGAAGAAGAAATTAATTATCAGAAAACAAATATTTGTCATATTTGTGAAAATAGTGGTTTTGATAATGATAAAAGAATAAAAGTAAGAGATCATTGTCATTTAACAGGAAAATTTAGAGGTGCTGCACATTTAAATTGTAATTTAAATCTAAAATTTCCTCAAAATATTCCTATATTCTGTCATAATAGTTCAAATTATGATACACATTTGTTTATAAAAGAATTAGCTAAAAAATATGGTAAAATTGATTTGTTAGCCAATACAGATGAAAAATATATAAACTATTCAGTAAATTCTGGTTATGGTTATGAATTTGAAGGTGATAAACCTAGAAAATTTATAAAATTCTCATTTGTAGATACATTTAGATTTATGGCTACATCAATTGAAAAATAAGCTAAAAATCTTAAAGAATTTAAGCATATAAATAAATTTATAAAAGAAAATGATATAATTGAATATGATAATGAAACTTTAAAAATATTAACTTCTAAAGGTGTATTTCCATATGAATTTATTGATAATGTTGAAAAATTAAACTATGATAAAATATTAGAAAAAGATCAATTTTATAGTTGTTTAACTAATGAAAATATAAGTGATGATGATTATAAACATTATATAAAAGTTTGGAATAAATTAAAAGTAAAAACATTAGGTAATTATTCAGATTTATATAATATTCAAGATGTTCTTTTATTAGCTGATATATTTGAAAATTTTAGATCTGTTTGTTTGAAAAATTATCAATTAGATCCAGCACATTATCTAAAATCACCATCATTAGCTTGGGATTCTATGTTAAAATTAACAAAAATTAAACTAGAATTAATAAGTGATTATAATATGTATTTAATGATTGAAAAAGGTATTAGAGGTGGTATTTCACAATGTATAACTAGATATTGTAAAGCAAACAATAAATATACAAAAAAGTATGATAAAACAAAACCTGAAAATTATATGTTATATGTAGATGCAAATAATTTATATGGATGGGCTTTAAGTCAAAAATTACCTTATAAAGATATAACATGGATGAATCCTAATACATATACATTAAATGAATGGGAAGAAACAATATTAGAATTAGATGAAAATGCTGAATATGGATATATATTAGATGTTGATTTAGAATATCCTATTGAATTACATGATGACCATAAAGATTTACCATTAGCACCTGAACATTATAATAATAAGCTTTGCACAACATTATTTGATAAAAAAGATTATGTTATTCATTCAAGAAACTTAAAATATTATCTACAAAAAGTATTAAAATTAAAGAAAGTTAATAGAGTTATAGCATTTGATCAAGATGATTATATGAAAAAATATATTGAATTAAATACCAAATTAAGATCCAAATCAACATCAGATTTTGAAAAAGACTTTTTTAAATTGATGAATAATAGTGTTTTTGGAAAAACTATGGAAAATGTTAGAAATAGATGTGATATTAAATTAGGTGATGAAAAGTTTTCATTAAAACAAGCAAAAAAACCTAATTTTAAAACATTTAGTATATTTGATAAAGACTGTATTGCTTCACATATGATAAAAGAAAAGGTTAAGTTTGATAAACCAATCTATATAGGATTTTCAGTACTTGATTTATCAAAATTACATATGTATCAATTTTATTATGAAAAATTAAAGAAGTTTGATCCAAATATAAGGTTATTATATATGGATACAGACAGTTATTTTATAGAATTTAAAAAGGATCCATATAAAATTATTAAAGAAAATATTAATGAATTTGATACAAGTGATTATAAGAAAGAACATGAATGCTATAGTGAAAAGAATAAAAAAATAATTGGTAAATTTAAAGATGAGTTAAATGGTGAAATATTAGAAGAATATTGTGGTTTAAGATCAAAATTATATAGTTATGAATTTAATAATAAAAATCCTGTAAAATGTAAAGGTATTAAGAAAAGTGTTGTTGATAAAACATAACATATGGATGATTTTAAGAAATGTTTATTTGATGATCAAGAACAATATAGAGAAATGACTTGTATTAGAAGTTTTAAACATGAACTATATACAATTACAATAAATAAATTAGCTTTAAGTAATAGAGATGACAAAAGATTTATTTGTGAAAATAAAATTGATACATTACCTTGGGGGTATAAAAATAATTATAAATAAATGGAAATTTTAATTGTTCCAAAAGAATTAATAAATAATGATTTTGATATAAAATTATATTTATTTAAAACTAAAATATCAAATAAATTTTTAATATATCTTTTTAAATATAAAAATTATTTTGTATATCATTATAAGTTTAATTTTATAATAGAACCATTTATAAATATAATAAAAAATTATGTTAAAGAAAGTTTTAAAGAAAATGATCAAAATTATATTAATAATTTATAACCATATGATTTATACTATAATTTTATGTATATTTTTAAATATTTTCTTTAATAAATTTAAATATATTCAATAATTTATTGAATATCTGACATAAAAATATCTATAAATTTTACTTTATTATCATTATAAGTAAGACCCGTCTTTAAGACGGGTCTCAAATTTGTATATAATTTATTATATTTATGAATATTTTTGAATGTTTAAGAAGGGTAACATTTTGTTACCCTTAAGTTTTTATTGTATAATAAGGTTACCTCCTTTAAAAAATTTTAAAATAAATATTCTAATTTATATGGGACCCATTTTGGGTCCTACCTAATTTTAATAAGTTTTGTATGTTTTTCATTATATGATAGGGGGGACAAATTGTCCCCTCTAAAAATATCTATAAATTTTAATCTATCCTTATTGTTTTCTACTTTTTATTTTAAAATTAATAAATATAAACCAGATTCATTAATAAACATTGTTTTATTATCTATTTTATTGACGCCCTGTTTTAGGGCATCTGAAAAACATGTTTGTACATCAATTTCTAGGGTGTCATAATTTGTGACACCTATAATTTTTATGTAAATTAATTTATCATTATTATGTAAATGTAACTGTTGGTTACACTTGATATATTTTAAGTTTTATATATTTTTCTTTTACATTATCAATTAAAACTTTTCTAGAATTTTTATATTTTAAAATATAACAAATATCTTTTCTTTTAAACCAAGGTTTATTTTGTTTATTAAATGCAATTAATTTATTATTAAATATAAAATAATTGTTAATTAAATAAATTATTGTTTTTATTATTTATGTAGATAAATTTTATATTACAAATTTTGTTTTAATCTTAAATATACAATACTTTTAATATTTTCATTATTTATTAGATTTCCATCACTATCTTGAATAGATATTACAATATTTTGAATTTTATTTATATTTTTTAAAGGAATATAATCAATTTCATTTGGTTTTTCACTAATTTTTGATCCATATTCAACATTTGGATAAAATGAATATAGAATTTCTGATTCTTTATGTAAATGTGAATGATCTTTATGATTTTCAAAACTAGGATCAACTAAATTACAATGTATTTCAATAACATCAAAAGGTCTAATTTTTGGTAGTCTTATTCCTTTTGTTAATACATTTGGTTCAATCATTTTATCATCTAATCCTAATAAATCAATTATAATTGTTGTTACTATAATTTTAACAGGAGATTTTATTATAATATATGGTCCATCATTTTTCAGTATAAAATCATTTTCATCAAATTTATTAATTTTCTTTTTAAATTCTTTTAAACTATTAATAAAAATATTTTTTATTTCTTCAATTGTATAATTTCCTTTATTTATATCAAAATATTGATCTATAATTTTATCATCTTCATCTTTAATAGAATATCCATAACAGTTTTTATAATCATTTGGTATATTTGATATAAAATTATCTGAATAAAATCCACTTAAACCAATACTATATTTTCCATCTAAATGTATTGGATGTTCTAATCTTAATTCTAGTTTGGATGAATGACCAATTATTTTAAATAATTTCATCTTATTTAAATGGAGAAATTTTTAGAAAAAAAAGATAATATAAAATTAGAATCATATGATAAAAATAATAAAAATGATCAACCTATTAGATTATTAATTATAGGAACAAGTGGATCTGGTAAAACTACATTATTATTAAATTTTATTTACAAAAGATTAATTCCATATTCAAATTTATATATTTTTAGTAAATCATTAGAACAACCATCTTATAAATTATTACAAAAAAGATTTAAAAATATAGAATCAAATATTAATAAACAAATTTCTTATTTTTCATGTGATGATATGATTCCACTAAATAAATGTAAACCAAATTCATTAGTAGTTTTTGATGATTGTATTTTAGAAAAACAAGATAAAATTAAAGAATATTTTATAATGGGTAGACATAAAAATATATCATGTATTTATTTATCACAATGTTATTCAAAAGTTGATATGCAATTAATTAGAAATAATTTAAATATGTTATGCATTTTTAAACAAAATGAACATTATATGAAAAAAATATATAATAATTTTGTTGGATCAGATATGAAATTTGATAAATTTAAAACTATTTGTAATGATTGTTGGAAAGAAGACTATGGATTTTTAACTATTAATTTATTGAAAAAATCAAATGATGGAAAATATATGAAAAATTTTTTCTGATATTAAATAATGATAATGGCTTGTTGTATGTTTGATTCAATAATTGATAGAATATTTATTTTATTAGTATTATTTATTTCATTAGTATTTATATATTTAATGAAAATTACAGAAATAAAGTAAAATGAATTGTGTTTAACATGATTTGTATTTGTGTTAATATGATTTATGTTAACATGATTTGTGTTTGTGTTAACATGATTTGTGTTTTGTGTTAATATGATTTGTTTTTGTGTTAACATGATTTGTGTTTTGTGTTAATATGATTTGTGTTTATGTTAACATGATTTGTGTTGAACCTAAATTTTTCTTTGTAATAAATGGATAAAATATCTGTTAATGAAGCTAAAAAATTAGATGATATTGAGAAAAAATTAATAAAAGAATTTAAAAATCAAATTAAAATTGAAGATAATTATGAAAAAATTAAACAAAAAGCATATGAACCTATAACATCAGCAATTGGTAAAGTTGAAAATAAAATTGGTGAAGTCTTAAATGAAAATAAAAACCTTATGGAATTGGTACCTATTGTTAATAATTTTGCCAATATATCAATACCAGAAACTGAAGAACTAAATTTACCTTCAAGTACTCCATTTAGACCAATCAGACAACCAATAATTCAAGAAGAATCGACATTTATTGACCCAAATTTAATTTCACCTCAAACATTAGATAAAATTATTGGTCCATTAGCACAAAAATATTTACCAAGAACAAAAGATGATAAATTTGGTTTATATTGGAATAAACATAAAAAATCATTTATGATTGGTGATAAAATAACTGTAATTGATAATGATGATTTAATAATTGATGATAAAAAATATAATGGAACACATGGATTATGGAGATTGTTAACTTATGAAAAGAAACCAGATAATAATTTATATACACAAGATGATTTAAATAATTATTCAAAAATTTTATGGGAAACTAATTCAATTTATAAAAATAATGATCCAAATAGTAAGAAATCAAAATCTAGTAAAGGTGATAAATATATTAATTTAATTAAACATATTTGGGAATTAAAAGGTGAAATTGAAGGTTCAGGAATCAGACAATATACAGAAAATAAAATTGAATATAGATTTATAGATGATTTAAATAAATTAGATAATATTATTAATTATATATATGCACAAGAAAAAGCTGGCAATAATAATTTTTTAAATGAAAAGAAAGCAATTAAAGACTTTATATCAAATAAATTAGATGAATTAATTGAAAAACCTGAAGGAATTAAGTATTTAAAAAGAATTTTGGCAAATATTTCATCACCATTATTAAAAGATGGATCAGGTATTTTAAATAATGTTATAAATAATTTACCTTTTGAATTACATGTACCTGGTTATCAATATCTAGGGCCTGGAACTAAATTAAATAAAAGAGTAAAAAGAGGTGATCCTGGAATAAATGATTTAGATAAAGCTGCTAAAGAACATGATTTATTTTATAGAGATCATAAAGATACAAAATCTAGAAATGAAATAGCTGATAAAATTTTACAAGATAAAGCATGGGATATAGTAACATCAAATGATCATAGAATTGGTGAAAGATTAATTGCATTACCAACATCAGGTGCTATGTGGATGAAAAGAAAGTTTGGTATGGGTTTAGAAGTAGGATTAAAATTTTAATAAAATTAATTATATTAATCTATATTATAAAAAACTATAAATTTTTTTCTTAATAAATGGAAAAAACAAATATAAACTTGACAGATAATCAAAAATCAAAAATAAAATTAGCATTTAAAAATAAAAAATCAGTTATAATTCAATTTAATATTGATCAATTTAATGAAAATGGAAAAGATATTATATTATTATCTAAAAGACAAATTAATAAACTAAATAAACATAAAAAATTAAATAAAGGATTAAGATTTGAATTTTCATATAATCAATTAAAAGAAATAAAAAATGGTGGATTACTAAAAGAAATTTTAGATTTTGCTGATAATATACCTATAGTTCAAAATTATACACCAAATGTTAGAAAGGGAGCAAAAGTAGTAAAAGAATCTATAATTCCTAAATTTAGAAATTTTGTTGATTGGTTAGATCATGAATTAAAAAATGTAGAAGGATCTGGTTTAGATAAAAAAACATTAAAATATATGAAACGAAATTATAAAAAAATTTTGAACCACTAACATTAGGTGAATTAGAAAAATTGTGTAAAAATATAAAATATTTTAGAGGTGTATTTATGAGAGATATATTACCTAATAAAGTTAATAAATTTGAATGTGGAATTATAAATTTAGATTCATTTGATGGAAATGGAACTCATTGGGTTTGTTATTATAAAAAAGATAAAATTAAATATTATTTTGATTCATATGGAAATATAGTTAATAAACCACCAATAGAATTAGTTAAATATTTAGGAAAAGATAATATATTTTATAATGATAATCAAATTCAAAATTATAATGATCCACCAATTTGTGGTCATTTATGTATTTTTATATTAAATGAATTAAATAATAATAAAAAATTTGATAATATAATAAATAAATTAATCCTTAATAAATATGGATTCACAAAATATATTTGATCTGTTTGGAAGACAGAAAAAACATCCAATTAATATTAAAGAAGATTATATAAATTCTAAATTAAATATATTTTTTAATAATTTTAGTAAAAGTTTTAAAAGTCATGTAAAAAAGACTGAAAATCTAGTAAATGCTATTGTCTTATCAAAAAATTATATAAGTATTAATGGTAAAAGAATTGTTAATGTTAAACCAAGTATAAATAAATATGATGTTGTAATAAAATCAGAATTAGATGAAGTTTTAGATTCAATTATTAAAATTGGTAATGATCATTCAGAAACTAAAAAGGATTTAAATAAAATTACAGACTTTTTAATTAATATTGGAAAATATGTTGAAAATTTAGAAGAAAAATTAGAAAAAGAACTAAAATTTCTATTTGATGGAGTCAATGAATCCATAAAAGAATTAAATGCTGAAATAATACTAATTAAAGATGATATAGATAAATTACAATAATTATTTTATATAAATGGAGTTGATTTATTGTCTTAAATGTAAACAAAAAACTAATTCTAAAGATATTCAGATAATAAAATTGAAAAATATAAATGTAATTAAATCAAAATGTTGTATTTGTAATTCAAAGAAAAGTTGTTTTACAAAATTTTCTCCCTAATAAATGGCTCTATACAGTTCATTTGATTTATTCATTATCAGAAACCAAAATCAATTAAACAAAGATGATTGGGATAATATTTCTGAAAAATATGAGTTGAGTTTTAATATGATGAGATTGTTTCAAAATAAATTAAATTGGCAAAAAATTGCTCAACATCAAAATTTAACTATAAATTTTATTACTGAATTCATAAATTATCAATTAAAAGATTATATTGATTTGATTTGTAAATATCAAGATTTAACTGAATATTTCATTCATGATTATGCATTTACATTAAATTGGGAATTAATTTTAGAACATCAAAAAATATCAGCAAAATTTATACTTGATCATGCTACTGAAATTGAATATTTTAAAAGTAAAAATGAAATTGATACATAAAAATTATAAAATTTGACATCATAAAATTATAAAAATTTTACTTGTTTTAAAAAAGCTTTTGATTTAAAAAATTTATCCTTAATAAATGGCTGATTACAAAAAATATGTAAATGATATTGAAAGAGCTGAATACAAAAATTTCTATCCATTATCTAAATTACATTTAAATGAACCTAATAAAAAAACTGAAGTTAATATAGATTTTGGATATGGATTTTGTACTTCTAAATTTCAATTTTATATATCTGGTAAATTGACTAAATCTGATGGAAATGCATATGATAATGGTGCTAATATAAAATTAATTGATAATTTTGTTCCATTTTTATTTTCAAAAATTGAAGTTAGAAAACATAATAAATTGATTGATGAAATTGAATATCCTGGTCTATTAAGTACAATTAAAGGTACTATAACTTATTCAAAATCAGAAATAAATCAGATAAATAATGGTTTTGAATCAAATTTTAAAAATAAATTTGAAGCAATTGGTAATTTATCTCATTTTGGATTAGGATTTTTTGAAAATGTAAATATTCCAATATACAAAGGAGGTTTTAATATAACATTTATTAGATCAGAAGATAATGATGCAATTTTTAGATGGAAAACTAAAAAGGCTGATGGATCTTATGATAATGCTACATTACCAACTGAAGGTAAAATAACAATTGATGAATTTTTTATTAGAGTTCCTATAATTGAATACAAAACAACAAGTAAAATTCAATTAATTAATGAACTAAGCAAATTTGAAAAAGTAAATTTTCATTTTAATCATTGGCAATGCATTGAACAAAAAAATATTACAGGAAAGAATTTAAGTTTTGATATAACAAATATCTATAGAAATATTTATAATCCAAAATTTATTATAATTGGATTTCAAAAATCAAGAACAAATGATCAGTTATTTGATACTTCTAAATTTGATAGTATGTATGTAAAAAATATAAGAGTAAAACTAAATGGTCATTATTACCCTGATGAATTGGAAAATTTTGATATAAACAATGAAAAATTTAGAATTATGTATGAAATGTATCAAGATTACAAAAAAGTTTATTATATTAGTAGTAAAATGTATTATAGTCCAACAGAATTTCTAGATAATAGACCAATTTATGTAATTGATACTACAAAAAATCCAACAAATATTTCAAGTTCAAAAAATGATATTATTATTAATGCAGATTTTGATTATGATATAGTAGCTACTAGTAAAACAAATTGTTATATTATTATTATATCTGAAAAATTACTTGAATATAATATAATCAAAAATGATATTACTGAAATTAATTAGAATGAATTATTACTATTTTAGTCAAATTTATTGAAAAAATACTACTAAAATTTTAAATTACCTTATGAAAAGTCGACTATTAATTTTATTTAAAAAATACTTATAAAATGTGATAATTTTACTTGTTTTTAAAAAAATTTTATTTAGTAGAAAATTTTAGGCATATTTGTTAAAAATTTCATTAAAATTGCATATTTTTTATGACAATTTGACAAAAGCTGAAAATTGGCCAAAAAATGGCAAAAATATTGCATAATTGTATTAAAAAACTGTGAAATTTGTTTGATTTTTGATTGTCTCCAAAAGTGTCCTAGAAGTAACATGATACTATCTACTTATATATATATATATATATATATATATGTGTATATATATATATATATATATTTATATATGTATGTGTCCCTAAAAATGATAACTCTTGTAAAAACGGCCCCATCGACACCAAATTTGGTAGAGATGTGTAATCCTATGTTTATTCGGATGAGTTCGTAAACCAGGCATATCGACCTACCGGAAATGGTAGTTTTGGGGGGTTTTGTACCCCATAAATAGGTTTTTTTGCATTTTTCATACGTAATTTTTTTTAACTTCTAATTTTTATTTTCACCAATGGATTTAACGCAAAAACACACAATTTAGTATTTTGAAGCTTTGCTCTAACTCCATTAGTTACCGAGATATTAAAAAGACAGTACATTGTATTTTGGGCCTCCAATGTTAATCTTATGGAGAATAAGGATGTGTTAATATTTCACTTATTAACCAATATTTAAATGTTAAATCATCTTGGTTTTTGTGCTTTTCAAGGCAGCAAACCTGAATACTCTTTTCCCATGTTAATCAAGGTTAATCTTTTCCCATGTTAATCTGAGGTCAATTATACCTCAGACAGCCAAATTGAAGCTGGTTCAGTCTATTGTCCTTTCAGTGCTTTACTATTGCTTCCCTGCATACGGAAACGGCATATCCAATGAAGAAATGTGCAGAATCCAAAGGCTACAGAATACCGCTGTGCGATACATCTACGGCCTTCGGAAACGAGAACACATATCTGCCTTTGCGAGTGCTGCCGGACTTATGCCATCAGCAGTCGTATGCCGTATGCAAACATGCTCTCTTGTTCATAGGGTATTGGTTTCAAATGAGCCAATTTACCTGCTAGAGAGGCTTGTTACCCGTGATCGGATGTCTCAGCGCCACACCCGACAGGACAAAAAACTTCACTTCCCAAAAGTGAAGTTGGAAATTGGGCGTAGAAGTTTTGCATATTTTGGGCCTAATTTATATAATGACCTCCCCTGGGACCTCAAAGAGTTGGGAGTCCATGCCTTTAAAAAAAAGATTAAAGGTCTTTTTTACTTAAATGTAAATCTTCTGTAGTATTGTAAATATTGTTTGTATATATTAGTTTAATTTTAGTTAATTTTAGATGACAAGAGTTATTCTGTAAAACAGTATATGTACTGAGAACCGCTCAAAAATAAAGGCATTTTTATTTATTATTTATTATTTATTTATTTATTTAATCATATGGAGAATAAGCTAACTCTTTGATTCTTTGATTTATGGACAGATATTGATGAAACTTAGTATATGGCTTCATATGGTCGAAATAATTTTTTATGCTAAAAACCTATTTTAGTGTTCCCATTGGCAGAATACCTGCATGCTCTTTCCCTATAAATATTATTAAAAGAATGTACATTTATTAACCTATTTATGAGCACGTGATGAAATTTTGTTTTCAGGTTTATCTGGTAAAAACTAATATTATTAATTTTGAAATTCCCTGAGTACACAGGTCTGTTGCTACGGGGGTATTTGTATTTGAATTGGTAAAGAGTAAAATTAGTCACTAAAATGTTTAATATAGCAGAAATGTACGGTGATGTTAAGAGTCTTCATCACCCCTGCGGAAAACATAAAAAACATGCGTTCGTAGTCCCCTGTTTCGGACGACATTTATGAACCGATTTTATTGGAATTGGTCTCAAACTGGTCAGAAAGAGTGCCTGCGTGGTTCTTGTACCTCATAATAATAAAAAACGTACTCGGTAGTACTTAAAAATACAGTTAGAAAAGGAGAAAATTACTAGATATTTAACATTTTTTAAAAATACTTTTAAGAAACATTATTGAACTATCGAGGTACAAGAACCACGCAGGCACTCTTTCTGAACAGTTTAAGACCACTTTCAGTCAAATCGGTTAAAAAATGTCGTCCGAAACAGGGGACTACGAACGCATGTTTTGAGCAAAAACGGGGTCTGGGAATTCGTCCGTTCGAGGCGCTACTAGCCTTTTCGCAAACGTCGTCTTTCTCACTAATACAAGCACACACACACAAACATTATCGCATTATAAATCACTCAGTGATGTTGGGGGGACACATTCCTTGTATTTATTTGAATACTTCTTTATCCATCTAGCTAAATTACTCGTACAATTCAATTTTAGAACACGTGTGTTTATACAGCACTTTGGTTGATTGGCGATTGTTTTTTATGTACTCAAGACGAGCAGTACATTATTTGCACTATACTGGTTTTTACAGTACAGTACATAATACAGAAAACTAGTAATGTATAAGTTTATTTTCAACTTCTCACAGATGAGATTCAAATTTTAATCTTACAAACAAATAGCCTAAACCGTTCATCAATTTTTCTAATGGCAGTGTTAACAAATACTGTAACACCGGAAGTGCGCGGAATACGGTTCCGCCTGATACCACCTGAAGGAAATTCCTTTTTATAAGGCCGGCGACACACTACTGGACTTCCCATCAGACCGTATATCGGATCAAGCATCGTACCGAACATTACATCGTAAAGGGACGTAAATTTACTCCGAACATTTCGCCGAGCAAGACATCGGATCGAGCATCGTACCGTACATTACATCGTAAAGGGACGTAAACGAACATTTCGCCGAGCAAGACATCAGACCGAGCATCGTACCGGACATTACATTGTTAAGGGACGTAAATTTACTACGAACATTTCGCCGAGCAAGACATCGGAAAGAGCATCGTACCGTATACATTACATCGTAAAGGGAATTAAATTTACTCCGAACATTTCGCCGAGCAAGACATCGGACCGAGCATCGTAGGCCTCCCGTACATTACATCATAAAGGGACGTAAATTTACTCCGAACATTTCGCCGAGCAAGACATCGGACCAAGCATCGTACCGGACAAATCCACCAAGCGAGGTGAAGAAAGTTATAGAGGGATAGGGAGAGCGTGGGTCAGGGCGCTAGATGATGGGGTGGGGAAGGGAGGGGCTTTCCATCCCGAGCTTTCGCGGCCACGCTCGGTACGGCGTTCTTAGCAAAATTGACCTTGACACACTACTGTACATCGGACCGTACACCTGACCAATCTTTTCTTTGATGTTTCGCCCCAAAACAGCCTCCAGTGCGCTCGGTCCGATGTACGGACCCCTGACACACTTCCGGACTTGCTGTTTGTTTTTGCTCGGTACAATGCTCGGTCTGGTGAAAAGTCAGGTAGTGAGTCGCCACCTTTAAAAACAAATCCCCCACTCATTCATTACTAATCATCAAATTTTTTCGATACGCAAGAGAGTTGAAATTTGGTACACTGGTTTGTTCAGTTCTCAATAGGATAACGTTATGATGAAGCAATTAAAAAGACAAATAAATCTTATACAGTTCTGTTTATAAGGGAACAATTATTTATTTTATTAGGGAAACATTATCTCATCTGAGCAGATTTCATCATCATCCGGAATATTTTGTTAGCCTATAGTTGTTCTAATAAAATACTGATATTTGCGTTTGAATTTTCAAAATTATGATCGGCTGATTTAATTACTATATTAAACATTACATTAACACCTAACATTACATGTTACTTTGATTATGTATTTTATTCTTAGACTCTGGGCCAGAGTCTCATTGACCACTATTTAATTTGAGCCTTCCATGGTCTGAGAGAAAAGAGGTACGGTCGCACATGTCATCCAAATTACAATTATTTTACACGCTAAAATCCAAAGAGTGAAATAGGTCGTTCTTTAGGTGGAAGAATTAAAAAAAATTCTTAAAGAGTGAAAATTTCACTCAAAATGAGCGTAGAAAAAATGTATTTTGAAAAGTATGAACTATACTTTTATTAAAAGAATGAAAATTCGATATAGTTCAGAGTGTCTGAACAGGGGTGGACTGACACTATGGCGGTGGAATGGGTACCGGAGGGGCGCCATATATATACACATATGGCAATCATATTATTATGTATATAATAAAGAACATTTATCATACATGTTTCGACTATCATATAATTTTCTAGCAATTAAAATTGTAACCTAACAATTATTAAAGCGTTTAAAGTTTAAATACTTGAAAATGACATAGTTGAAACATGTGACAAAAAATATGGATACTTTGGTCTTTATTTCTAATGATTATAATAACAGAATCCTTTAAAATTTAAACAATTTACAATGTATCAATAGAAGTATATTACTGTAGTTTGTAAAATACAGTAAATCAAACAAGTGTTAAATCAGTAACTTCTTAATTTTCAATAAACATTATATAAACTGATATTAAAAATCAAACTAATGAAAGTAAAAATAACTTTACAATAAGCATTTGAAGGCTTTTTAGGCAAATATTTAACTTGAAAGCCGTAGTTTTTTTATCTTTATCAAAACCAACATATTTTATTTACATTACTGTTTGTTTATATTGCTGCCCATAAAAGTTAGTCAACATACAAACAGTTTGTACGTGAAGAAGTCTCGTAATTGTCCGCTCTTCTCACTCAGCTTGTCGATTATCTAATAATTATTGATCTTGACAAGAATATCACCCTCCATGTTCATGAGAGATAAGGTCTGAAGGTGTTCATCTGTGAGTCGTGAACCAACGGAGCCTTGTTTTGATATAGTACCAGGGGGACCGAGCTTAAGCTCGGTAATATTATTATTTTCGTTCTCATACAAAGCTTGTTCGCTCCGCTCACTCGCCCTCTACGATTTTAAAGACGAGCTCGTTCGCTTCGCTCACTCGTCAGGCCAAAGGGTGCTACACTTAGGTGTAATTTTCCTAAACTACAGGTTCAAGATGTAACTCATTGGTTTATATCTACAGTTATCAGCTGATTTTTGTTCAATTTAAAAATCTGCATAAGGATAACATGGAAACTTTGAAGGGCTCTAGAACGAAAACCGGATTTTTCCCAGACATGGGACCAGCTCCAATCGATTTCTGGTGGCCAAAACTCCCATATTCAATAAAAAAATTGAAAATCCTTGGAGCGAAAAAAAAGTTTGCCCGGACAAACGGAGCTTGTTTTAGAGTATTAGAGTACCAGGGGGACCAAGCTTATGCTCTGTAAAATTATTACTTTCGTTCTCACAAAAAGCTCGTTCGCTTCGCTCACTCGCCAAGCCGACAGGTACTGCACTTTAGTATAATTGTCTTATACTACAGGTTAAAGATGTGACTCATTGGTGTATATCTACAGTTATCAGCTGATTTTTGTTCAATTAATAAAATCTCCATAAGGATAACATAGAAACTTTGAAGGGCTCTAGCGTGAAAACCGGATTTTTCCCAGCTATGGGACCAGCTCCAATCGATTTCTGGTGGCCAAAACCCCCATATTCAATCAAAAAATCAAAAATCCTTGGAGCGAAAAAAAACTTTGCCCGGACAAATGGAGCTTGTTTTAGAGTATAAGATAAGATAAGATTTTAATTTTGCAAAGGGCCGTTCACATGACACACTTGGGTAGCTGGTAATGTCAAGAGATATACTTAAAGACTTAAAGAAGGTAGGCTACGTGTACAGTCTTGAAAACAAAAACATTGTACTCAAGTAAGACGTCGAATGCACACTTGAAGCAAGTATTGCATTTTGACCACTTTTACACTGAATATACTACAAATCGTTTGGGTCTCTTTATTCGTCCTCATTTAAATTGGAAACCAATTCTTCTTCCGATAGTTCACCTTCAAAATCATCAGTTGGTTCTGTTATGTATGTTTACCGGCTTCGACAACTGGTGATGACTCGGTGATTAAAATATACTAATTCCTCCTCCAGTTTCCCCTCCTCGCAATCGGTAACTAATTCTATTGTCCTTTGAAAGCTAGAAGAGTTAATGTCAATGCTGTTAAACCGCTTGGGATCAAAATATTTTAAATCTAATCATAGACTGTTTTGCTGAAAACTTTTCGCTCATACATTTGACAGCTTTGATCTATAACACAGTTAAAAACCGTTACTTCAAATCGGCGATTGCTGTCCTCATCAATTAGGCCACGTCTCCTGATGAAGTTTCCCCCGGCATTTTCTTCTTCTTCCTACTCTCACCCCAGGCAGTTTTGTTTCTATGATGATTTCTTCCATATTTGGAACTGTACCCGACAAGTGTACGATTTTTTCGTTATTTCAGTGACGAAGACCTCTGCAGCATGAAGACATCGGCAAACTTGGACCTAGCACTTTTAAATCCTAAAGGCGCCTTTTTTTTCCTAAGTGCAGCTTACTAGCCTCAATGCTTGAACATAGTCAAGATCCTTGGTTTGCAGGTAATCTGCAAGTGGAGTGGTGAGCTAAAAAATTATCAGGAAAGTCATTGCAACGAAGATTGCCTCTGGAAACTGCATAGTTTCTGCAAAATGCTAATACAGCATCGTTCCTAACCTGTTAAAATTGTCGATTTATTAAAATAATGGATTAAAAGAGTAGTTTTAATACGCGTATTTATATTCAAAATTGTACATATTCCAGAATAAATACAAATATACACTTTGTGTAAGGTTTAACAAAATCATCCCCTTGGGATTGACCTTTACTCGTACTACGTCACAATGGTCGGGCCGTCGCGCCCAGGCTGACAGCTGTTTCGCCGCACATGTTAGCCAACTATGTCGAGTCATTGGTACACGACAGAGTTCCCAGTTGGAGCAATTTATCAAAGTTGAACATTCAATTTATATGAAGATAAACGTATTATGTTCAAGTCATGAAGTGCACACACATATTAATCGTTTTAGGAAAGATAAAAATTCACAAAAATTGAACTTTCAAAAAATATTTTACAATTTTTTTTAATGAAAAAATCTTGTCCTAGGGGCACCGGGGCGCCTAGATGGGGAGGGCGCGCCGGGAATTTTCCCGGTGTCCCGGCGGCTCAGTCCACCCCTGTGTCTGAATTTTACTTCCAAAAAGAACTGGTTTCGTTCTATTTCGGATGAATCCTGGAGTCACGTGACGTGCATGAGTAACTAGCCTCTCACAGCACAGGAGTAAGATTTTCCCTTTGCCATCTTCGTTATGATTATAGTGGTTGGTTAGTGGTTCAAGTGGTAAAGTGGTAAAAAGGAAGATTGAATTGGAGATTATATCCAATAAACGCGAACAGTAGAGCCTATACCTTTACTTTACTTTTAATAAGCACCAGTACAGTTCACACGTGTAGCCTAGGGTCTTATGGTGTTCACTGATAAACTACTCTCATGAGTTGGCCTATGCCATTTTCTGTCTAATTAACTTACATAAATTATAACCCATGTTTATAATCTTACTATCAATTGTCAATAACTAGCTTGATGAGCCAAGCCAAGAATTATACAAGGGTCTGTAAACCACCTAATGTGGAAAGATTCGTTAGGTTAGGTTTAACGAAAAAATCTTTTTATGAAAGAATATTAGTTCTTCATTTAGTGAAAAGTGTTTGAGTAGTTAATTTCACTCCTTTAAAAATTAAAATCATTCCTTTTAGGATTGATTTTCACTCAAATTTGGACGAAAACATTCACTCTTTTGGTGGGTGATCAAAGTTTCTCTTTTGAGGTAGTGAATTTTAACTCTGAAAGAGTGGCTCAATTTCAACTCTTTAGAAAAGTGGTGAAATGACTCAACAAGAGTGAAAATATCTCCTTTCCCTTTTACAGTGTATACTGCTTTACAGAAAAAAACATTAAAAGTAAAATCCAGTGAAGCCATTATGCTGTACAAATTTAACTTACTATTGTAAAAAAGCGGCACCGAAAAACAGCTAGATGTTTCGAATTTCAAACACTGAGGCTAGAAACATAAAAACAACTTCATGGTTCCAAGAAATTAGTAAACAAAATTATAATTTTAATGAAGTATATTACGAGTTATAAGAATACGAGTATAACTCGTATAACTCTTTCATAGTTCGGTTAATTCGAATAATATTATCAATATAGGCCCTATACGCAATTTAGCATACATTACAAGAGGTTGATTATATGTCCTTTGTTAGTAAATGTCAACTAATTGTTTTTGGTGTGCGGGGGTTACCTCTATACGTTGCGTCAGATTATTCTAAAGAAAATAATTACTTTAGTTCCATCATTTTAAAATTACTTATTTTGTTTAGTTTCTGTATTGTCTGATCATTCTGGTTCGCGAACTCATTCAAGTAGATACTGCCTTACACCCCTGAACCAAAATTAATCTAAATAGGATGTTCTGTTCAAACTCTATAGCTAATATAATAATTGAAAACCATTAATTAATTGTAATCGCTGTAAAATGATAATCGGCTATATTGAAATGGAAAAGTTCGAGCCTAGTATTAATAATAATTTTAAAATGCTCTTCAAATGTAGACAGGACAACGCTGCAATAGCATCGGACTGGCCGAACTCTCATTGTAGCGAGTCTGCGCGTGCGTGTGTGGGGCGTCGCAGTCCGATGTTTTTAGAAATGTACCCGCGCCTCACCCCTCGCCCTAGTTGGGCGCACCTGACTGTACTAGGACAGTTGTGATAGAAATCAGAGTGTACGATGGATATTTTGCCAAAGGTGATGAAGACTCTTAAAGTCAAAGTCCTTAAATATTTGCCTACAATTTTACATAAAACAAAAAGAAACCTCAAATCAAATGAACCCAATTTTAACTCTTTCAACCATCTATTTCAAAGTATATTTAAGATATAATATTTTTAAGGAATGTAATTTTTTGTTTTTAGGCTATTACCAAATGAATCATAAATCTTACAAAACTGCGTGTGTGTTATCGCCACGAGCTGTTAATGTATGCAGCCGTGCGTCGTTCCTCGCCCTCGGTTCTGCAGGCAATGACCTGATTTTTTATATTGTTATGTGTGTAACTAATTACTGAGTGTTTTTAGAAAAAAACGTCCATGTCCAAAGAATGTATATATAATGAGGTTGCTCATAATTCCAAACTTAACCCTTTTCTCAAAACTAGTACTATATATATATATATATATATATATATATATATATATATATATATATATATATATATATATCGTATGGCTCATTTAGCCAGCCACCAAGGTTTAAGAATAATAAATAAATTCTGCGGTGCAGAGCACCTGAGTCAGTATAAGTATAAATCTAAACACTAAAATAAAAATCAGATCTCTCTTTAGAGCTAAATCCAGGGCGCTCAGCCATTGCAGCCCGGCTTCACTTGAGCTATGCAGACCGGCCAATCCTTCGGGGAAGGCACTCAGTGGGCACTCTTCGACTATGTGTTCCATAGTTTGATACTCTGCTCCGCATTCGCATGACTGGTCTTGTGTCATTCCCCATTTGTACTTCCAATAATTACACCTTCCCACTCCAGTGCGGAAACGATTGAGTATAGTCCACTGCTTCCGAGGAAGATTCATACCACCTACCGCTACGGTCGGGTCAGCTATCAAGAAGTGATTACGACCTTGAAAAGCGTCCCAGGAGGAAGTCCAGTTTGTATGGATGGTGAAGTTAGTGTCCATCAACTGGGAGGCTGTTCGTAGCGGTGGTTTTCGGGACCTCAATCGACCCGCATTCTGGGGTAAGTAATCATGGATGGGCAGCTGTGGAGCACATAAGATCTTTGTGTATTCCCTAATGAGTGCATCCCTTCGTCTTATTTCAGGAGGAGCGATATTACACAGCACGGGGAGCCAGGGTACTGGGGTAGCCATGAGGGTACCACTAATAGCTCTCAGGGTCCTGTTTAGCTGGACGTCGATCTCTCTAACGTGCACACTATTTAACCACACGGGAGCACAGTACTCAGCAGTTGAATATACCAATGACAGAGCAGTGGTTCAATAGGGGGTGATGTTGTTCGCGTCCGCAGCATTCCATTAAAGTTGCACGTACTCCCCGGGTGGTGCTAAACGAACAACAACTTTGGCAGCTGAACTGTCACATACAGTGATCTCTCAGCTATGCCAGCTGCCAGACTAGTATTATAAATCAATATAATATATTGAAAAGCCACGATTAAAATCAATCTTTCTTTCACAGTTTGACAAAATTTCTACAAAGGAAATAGCTTGCTTTTAATTAACTATTGTAATTTATCAATCTTGGAAAAGTTGTAATCTCATTTTCCTTTAATGCTTAATAATTACAATTGTATCGTTATTATTATTTTTAACCTGAATGCTGAATTTATTAAAATTAATCAATTAAATTCATAGTATTTCCCACTGTCACACTGGTAAAATTACAATAATGTAAAAAATAAACTATAGGCCTACCGCAGTAAACATTGATAGGCTTGGATAAATAGTGTGTCATATTTTATAGAGATTTTAATTCATCCGATAAAATGAAAACTATAATAACCTAATGTAGTTATTTTCATATGTAATTAATAAAACTCCTAATAATATATCTTATTTAATATCTTCAAAATGTTTATATAAAGAGAAAATATAGGTGAATTGAATGGCAATTGAAAGGAGACGTAGATTAGCAGAAATAAAAACAGTTGGACTAGGACTCTTCACAATTAGGCCCTACTCAAGAACATGCAGTTGATAAACTGCATGTTCTTGATAATGTTCTGCATGTTGATAATCTGCATATTCTAAATTAAATATATTTTTTAATAATTTTAGTAAAAGTTTTAAAAGTCATGTAAAAAAGACTGAAAATCTAGTAAATGCTATTGTCTTATCAAAAAATTATATAAGTATTAATGGTAAAAGAATTGTTAATGTTAAACCAAGTATAAATAAATATGATGTTGTAATAAAATCAGAATTAGATGAAGTTTTAGATTCAATTATTAAAATTGGTAATGATCATTCAGAAACTAAAAAGGATTTAAATAAAATTACAGACTTTTTAATTAATATTGGAAAATATGTTGAAAATTTAGAAGAAAAATTAGAAAAAGAACTAAAATTTCTATTTGATGGAGTCAATGAATCCATAAAAGAATTAAATGCTGAAATAATACTAATTAAAGATGATATAGATAAATTACAATAATTATTTTATATAAATGGAGTTGATTTATTGTCTTAAATGTAAACAAAAAACTAATTCTAAAGATATTCAGATAATAAAATTGAAAAATATAAATGTAATTAAATCAAAATGTTGTATTTGTAATTCAAAGAAAAGTTGTTTTACAAAATTTTCTCCCTAATAAATGGCTCTATACAGTTCATTTGATTTATTCATTATCAGAAACCAAAATCAATTAAACAAAGATGATTGGGATAATATTTCTGAAAAATATGAGTTGAGTTTTAATATGATGAGATTGTTTCAAAATAAATTAAATTGGCAAAAAATTGCTCAACATCAAAATTTAACTATAAATTTTATTACTGAATTCATAAATTATCAATTAAAAGATTATATTGATTTGATTTGTAAATATCAAGATTTAACTGAATATTTCATTCATGATTATGCATTTACATTAAATTGGGAATTAATTTTAGAACATCAAAAAATATCAGCAAAATTTATACTTGATCATGCTACTGAAATTGAATATTTTAAAAGTAAAAATGAAATTGATACATAAAAATTATAAAATTTGACATCATAAAATTATAAAAATTTTACTTGTTTTAAAAAAGCTTTTGATTTAAAAAATTTATCCTTAATAAATGGCTGATTACAAAAAATATGTAAATGATATTGAAAGAGCTGAATACAAAAATTTCTATCCATTATCTAAATTACATTTAAATGAACCTAATAAAAAAACTGAAGTTAATATAGATTTTGGATATGGATTTTGTACTTCTAAATTTCAATTTTATATATCTGGTAAATTGACTAAATCTGATGGAAATGCATATGATAATGGTGCTAATATAAAATTAATTGATAATTTTGTTCCATTTTTATTTTCAAAAATTGAAGTTAGAAAACATAATAAATTGATTGATGAAATTGAATATCCTGGTCTATTAAGTACAATTAAAGGTACTATAACTTATTCAAAATCAGAAATAAATCAGATAAATAATGGTTTTGAATCAAATTTTAAAAATAAATTTGAAGCAATTGGTAATTTATCTCATTTTGGATTAGGATTTTTTGAAAATGTAAATATTCCAATATACAAAGGAGGTTTTAATATAACATTTATTAGATCAGAAGATAATGATGCAATTTTTAGATGGAAAACTAAAAAGGCTGATGGATCTTATGATAATGCTACATTACCAACTGAAGGTAAAATAACAATTGATGAATTTTTTATTAGAGTTCCTATAATTGAATACAAAACAACAAGTAAAATTCAATTAATTAATGAACTAAGCAAATTTGAAAAAGTAAATTTTCATTTTAATCATTGGCAATGCATTGAACAAAAAAATATTACAGGAAAGAATTTAAGTTTTGATATAACAAATATCTATAGAAATATTTATAATCCAAAATTTATTATAATTGGATTTCAAAAATCAAGAACAAATGATCAGTTATTTGATACTTCTAAATTTGATAGTATGTATGTAAAAAATATAAGAGTAAAACTAAATGGTCATTATTACCCTGATGAATTGGAAAATTTTGATATAAACAATGAAAAATTTAGAATTATGTATGAAATGTATCAAGATTACAAAAAAGTTTATTATATTAGTAGTAAAATGTATTATAGTCCAACAGAATTTCTAGATAATAGACCAATTTATGTAATTGATACTACAAAAAATCCAACAAATATTTCAAGTTCAAAAAATGATATTATTATTAATGCAGATTTTGATTATGATATAGTAGCTACTAGTAAAACAAATTGTTATATTATTATTATATCTGAAAAATTACTTGAATATAATATAATCAAAAATGATATTACTGAAATTAATTAGAATGAATTATTACTATTTTAGTCAAATTTATTGAAAAATACTACTAAAATTTTAAATTACCTTATGAAAAGTCGACTATTAATTTTATTTAAAAATACTTATAAAATGTGATAATTTTACTTGTTTTTAAAAAAATTTTATTTAGTAGAAAATTTTAGGCATATTTGTTAAAAATTTCATTAAAATTGCATATTTTTTATGACAATTTGACAAAAGCTGAAAATTGGCCAAAAAATGGCAAAAATATTGCATAATTGTATTAAAAAACTGTGAAATTTGTTTGATTTTTGATTGTCTCCAAAAGTGTCCTAGAAGTAACATGATACTATCTACTTATATATATATATATATATATATATATATGTGTATATATATATATATATATATTTATATATGTATGTGTCCCTAAAAATGATAACTCTTGTAAAAACGGCCCCATCGACACCAAATTTGGTAGAGATGTGTAATCCTATGTTTATTCGGATGAGTTCGTAAACCAGGCATATCGACCTACCGGAAATGGTAGTTTTGGGGGGTTTTGTACCCCATAAATAGGTTTTTTTGCATTTTTCATACGTAATTTTTTTTAACTTCTAATTTTTATTTTCACCAATGGATTTAACGCAAAAACACACAATTTAGTATTTTGAAGCTTTGCTCTAACTCCATTAGTTACCGAGATATTAAAAAGACAGTACATTGTATTTTGGGCCTCCAATGTTAATCTTATGGAGAATAAGGATGTGTTAATATTTCACTTATTAACCAATATTTAAATGTTAAATCATCTTGGTTTTTGTGCTTTTCAAGGCAGCAAACCTGAATACTCTTTTCCCATGTTAATCAAGGTTAATCTTTTCCCATGTTAATCTGAGGTCAATTATACCTCAGACAGCCAAATTGAAGCTGGTTCAGTCTATTGTCCTTTCAGTGCTTTACTATTGCTTCCCTGCATACGGAAACGGCATATCCAATGAAGAAATGTGCAGAATCCAAAGGCTACAGAATACCGCTGTGCGATACATCTACGGCCTTCGGAAACGAGAACACATATCTGCCTTTGCGAGTGCTGCCGGACTTATGCCATCAGCAGTCGTATGCCGTATGCAAACATGCTCTCTTGTTCATAGGGTATTGGTTTCAAATGAGCCAATTTACCTGCTAGAGAGGCTTGTTACCCGTGATCGGATGTCTCAGCGCCACACCCGACAGGACAAAAAACTTCACTTCCCAAAAGTGAAGTTGGAAATTGGGCGTAGAAGTTTTGCATATTTTGGGCCTAATTTATATAATGACCTCCCCTGGGACCTCAAAGAGTTGGGAGTCCATGCCTTTAAAAAAAAGATTAAAGGTCTTTTTTACTTAAATGTAAATCTTCTGTAGTATTGTAAATATTGTTTGTATATATTAGTTTAATTTTAGTTAATTTTAGATGACAAGAGTTATTCTGTAAAACAGTATATGTACTGAGAACCGCTCAAAAATAAAGGCATTTTTATTTATTATTTATTATTTATTTATTTATTTAATCATATGGAGAATAAGCTAACTCTTTGATTCTTTGATTTATGGACAGATATTGATGAAACTTAGTATATGGCTTCATATGGTCGAAATAATTTTTTATGCTAAAAACCTATTTTAGTGTTCCCATTGGCAGAATACCTGCATGCTCTTTCCCTATAAATATTATTAAAAGAATGTACATTTATTAACCTATTTATGAGCACGTGATGAAATTTTGTTTTCAGGTTTATCTGGTAAAAACTAATATTATTAATTTTGAAATTCCCTGAGTACACAGGTCTGTTGCTACGGGGGTATTTGTATTTGAATTGGTAAAGAGTAAAATTAGTCACTAAAATGTTTAATATAGCAGAAATGTACGGTGATGTTAAGAGTCTTCATCACCCCTGCGGAAAACATAAAAAACATGCGTTCGTAGTCCCCTGTTTCGGACGACATTTATGAACCGATTTTATTGGAATTGGTCTCAAACTGGTCAGAAAGAGTGCCTGCGTGTTCTTGTACCTCATAATAATAAAAAACGTACTCGGTAGTACTTAAAAATACAGTTAGAAAAGGAGAAAATTACTAGATATTTAACATTTTTTAAAAATACTTTTAAGAAACATTATTGAACTATCGAGGTACAAGAACCACGCAGGCACTCTTTCTGAACAGTTTAAGACCACTTTCAGTCAAATCGGTTAAAAAATGTCGTCCGAAACAGGGGACTACGAACGCATGTTTTGAGCAAAAACGGGGTCTGGGAATTCGTCCGTTCGAGGCGCTACTAGCCTTTTCGCAAACGTCGTCTTTCTCACTAATACAAGCACACACACACAAACATTATCGCATTATAAATCACTCAGTGATGTTGGGGGGACACATTCCTTGTATTTATTTGAATACTTCTTTATCCATCTAGCTAAATTACTCGTACAATTCAATTTTAGAACACGTGTGTTTATACAGCACTTTGGTTGATTGGCGATTGTTTTTTATGTACTCAAGACGAGCAGTACATTATTTGCACTATACTGGTTTTTACAGTACAGTACATAATACAGAAAACTAGTAATGTATAAGTTTATTTTCAACTTCTCACAGATGAGATTCAAATTTTAATCTTACAAACAAATAGCCTAAACCGTTCATCAATTTTTCTAATGGCAGTGTTAACAAATACTGTAACACCGGAAGTGCGCGGAATACGGTTCCGCCTGATACCACCTGAAGGAAATTCCTTTTTATAAGGCCGGCGACACACTACTGGACTTCCCATCAGACCGTATATCGGATCAAGCATCGTACCGAACATTACATCGTAAAGGGACGTAAATTTACTCCGAACATTTCGCCGAGCAAGACATCGGATCGAGCATCGTACCGTACATTACATCGTAAAGGGACGTAAACGAACATTTCGCCGAGCAAGACATCAGACCGAGCATCGTACCGGACATTACATTGTTAAGGGACGTAAATTTACTACGAACATTTCGCCGAGCAAGACATCGGAAAGAGCATCGTACCGTATACATTACATCGTAAAGGGAATTAAATTTACTCCGAACATTTCGCCGAGCAAGACATCGGACCGAGCATCGTAGGCCTCCCGTACATTACATCATAAAGGGACGTAAATTTACTCCGAACATTTCGCCGAGCAAGACATCGGACCAAGCATCGTACCGGACAAATCCACCAAGCGAGGTGAAGAAAGTTATAGAGGGATAGGGAGAGCGTGGGTCAGGGCGCTAGATGATGGGGTGGGGAAGGGAGGGGCTTTCCATCCCGAGCTTTCGCGGCCACGCTCGGTACGGCGTTCTTAGCAAAATTGACCTTGACACACTACTGTACATCGGACCGTACACCTGACCAATCTTTTCTTTGATGTTTCGCCCCAAAACAGCCTCCAGTGCGCTCGGTCCGATGTACGGACCCCTGACACACTTCCGGACTTGCTGTTTGTTTTTGCTCGGTACAATGCTCGGTCTGGTGAAAAGTCAGGTAGTGAGTCGCCACCTTTAAAAACAAATCCCCCACTCATTCATTACTAATCATCAAATTTTTTCGATACGCAAGAGAGTTGAAATTTGGTACACTGGTTTGTTCAGTTCTCAATAGGATAACGTTATGATGAAGCAATTAAAAAGACAAATAAATCTTATACAGTTCTGTTTATAAGGGAACAATTATTTATTTTATTAGGGAAACATTATCTCATCTGAGCAGATTTCATCATCATCCGGAATATTTTGTTAGCCTATAGTTGTTCTAATAAAATACTGATATTTGCGTTTGAATTTTCAAAATTATGATCGGCTGATTTAATTACTATATTAAACATTACATTAACACCTAACATTACATGTTACTTTGATTATGTATTTTATTCTTAGACTCTGGGCCAGAGTCTCATTGACCACTATTTAATTTGAGCCTTCCATGGTCTGAGAGAAAAGAGGTACGGTCGCACATGTCATCCAAATTACAATTATTTTACACGCTAAAATCCAAAGAGTGAAATAGGTCGTTCTTTAGGTGGAAGAATTAAAAAAAATTCTTAAAGAGTGAAAATTTCACTCAAAATGAGCGTAGAAAAAATGTATTTTGAAAAGTATGTACTATACTTTTATTAAAAGAATGAAAATTCGATATAGTTCAGAGTGTCTGAACAGGGGTGGACTGACACTATGGCGGTGGAATGGGTACCGGAGGGGCGCCATATATATACACATATGGCAATCATATTATTATGTATATAATAAAGAACATTTATCATACATGTTTCGACTATCATATAATTTTCTAGCAATTAAAATTGTAACCTAACAATTATTAAAGCGTTTAAAGTTTAAATACTTGAAAATGACATAGTTGAAACATGTGACAAAAAATATGGATACTTTGGTCTTTATTTCTAATGATTATAATAACAGAATCCTTTAAAATTTAAACAATTTACAATGTATCAATAGAAGTATATTACTGTAGTTTGTAAAATACAGTAAATCAAACAAGTGTTAAATCAGTAACTTCTTAATTTTCAATAAACATTATATAAACTGATATTAAAAATCAAACTAATGAAAGTAAAAATAACTTTACAATAAGCATTTGAAGGCTTTTTAGGCAAATATTTAACTTGAAAGCCGTAGTTTTTTTATCTTTATCAAAACCAACATATTTTATTTACATTACTGTTTGTTTATATTGCTGCCCATAAAAGTTAGTCAACATACAAACAGTTTGTACGTGAAGAAGTCTCGTAATTGTCCGCTCTTCTCACTCAGCTTGTCGATTATCTAATAATTATTGATCTTGACAAGAATATCACCCTCCATGTTCATGAGAGATAAGGTCTGAAGGTGTTCATCTGTGAGTCGTGAACCAACGGAGCCTTGTTTTGATATAGTACCAGGGGGACCGAGCTTAAGCTCGGTAATATTATTATTTTCGTTCTCATACAAAGCTTGTTCGCTCCGCTCACTCGCCCTCTACGATTTTAAAGACGAGCTCGTTCGCTTCGCTCACTCGTCAGGCCAAAGGGTGCTACACTTAGGTGTAATTTTCCTAAACTACAGGTTCAAGATGTAACTCATTGGTTTATATCTACAGTTATCAGCTGATTTTTGTTCAATTTAAAAATCTGCATAAGGATAACATGGAAACTTTGAAGGGCTCTAGAACGAAAACCGGATTTTTCCCAGACATGGGACCAGCTCCAATCGATTTCTGGTGGCCAAAACTCCCATATTCAATAAAAAAATTGAAAATCCTTGGAGCGAAAAAAAAGTTTGCCCGGACAAACGGAGCTTGTTTTAGAGTATTAGAGTACCAGGGGGACCAAGCTTATGCTCTGTAAAATTATTACTTTCGTTCTCACAAAAAGCTCGTTCGCTTCGCTCACTCGCCAAGCCGACAGGTACTGCACTTTAGTATAATTGTCTTATACTACAGGTTAAAGATGTGACTCATTGGTGTATATCTACAGTTATCAGCTGATTTTTGTTCAATTAATAAAATCTCCATAAGGATAACATAGAAACTTTGAAGGGCTCTAGCGTGAAAACCGGATTTTTCCCAGCTATGGGACCAGCTCCAATCGATTTCTGGTGGCCAAAACCCCCATATTCAATCAAAAAATCAAAAATCCTTGGAGCGAAAAAAAACTTTGCCCGGACAAATGGAGCTTGTTTTAGAGTATAAGATAAGATAAGATTTTAATTTTGCAAAGGGCCGTTCACATGACACACTTGGGTAGCTGGTAATGTCAAGAGATATACTTAAAGACTTAAAGAAGGTAGGCTACGTGTACAGTCTTGAAAACAAAAACATTGTACTCAAGTAAGACGTCGAATGCACACTTGAAGCAAGTATTGCATTTTGACCACTTTTACACTGAATATACTACAAATCGTTTGGGTCTCTTTATTCGTCCTCATTTAAATTGGAAACCAATTCTTCTTCCGATAGTTCACCTTCAAAATCATCAGTTGGTTCTGTTATGTATGTTTACCGGCTTCGACAACTGGTGATGACTCGGTGATTAAAATATACTAATTCCTCCTCCAGTTTCCCCTCCTCGCAATCGGTAACTAATTCTATTGTCCTTTGAAAGCTAGAAGAGTTAATGTCAATGCTGTTAAACCGCTTGGGATCAAAATATTTTAAATCTAATCATAGACTGTTTTGCTGAAAACTTTTCGCTCATACATTTGACAGCTTTGATCTATAACACAGTTAAAAACCGTTACTTCAAATCGGCGATTGCTGTCCTCATCAATTAGGCCACGTCTCCTGATGAAGTTTCCCCCGGCATTTTCTTCTTCTTCCTACTCTCACCCCAGGCAGTTTTGTTTCTATGATGATTTCTTCCATATTTGGAACTGTACCCGACAAGTGTACGATTTTTTCGTTATTTCAGTGACGAAGACCTCTGCAGCATGAAGACATCGGCAAACTTGGACCTAGCACTTTTAAATCCTAAAGGCGCCTTTTTTTTCCTAAGTGCAGCTTACTAGCCTCAATGCTTGAACATAGTCAAGATCCTTGGTTTGCAGGTAATCTGCAAGTGGAGTGGTGAGCTAAAAAATTATCAGGAAAGTCATTGCAACGAAGATTGCCTCTGGAAACTGCATAGTTTCTGCAAAATGCTAATACAGCATCGTTCCTAACCTGTTAAAATTGTCGATTTATTAAAATAATGGATTAAAAGAGTAGTTTTAATACGCGTATTTATATTCAAAATTGTACATATTCCAGAATAAATACAAATATACACTTTGTGTAAGGTTTAACAAAATCATCCCCTTGGGATTGACCTTTACTCGTACTACGTCACAATGGTCGGGCCGTCGCGCCCAGGCTGACAGCTGTTTCGCCGCACATGTTAGCCAACTATGTCGAGTCATTGGTACACGACAGAGTTCCCAGTTGGAGCAATTTATCAAAGTTGAACATTCAATTTATATGAAGATAAACGTATTATGTTCAAGTCATGAAGTGCACACACATATTAATCGTTTTAGGAAAGATAAAAATTCACAAAAATTGAACTTTCAAAAAATATTTTACAATTTTTTTTAATGAAAAAATCTTGTCCTAGGGGCACCGGGGCGCCTAGATGGGGAGGGCGCGCCGGGAATTTTCCCGGTGTCCCGGCGGCTCAGTCCACCCCTGTGTCTGAATTTTACTTCCAAAAAGAACTGGTTTCGTTCTATTTCGGATGAATCCTGGAGTCACGTGACGTGCATGAGTAACTAGCCTCTCACAGCACAGGAGTAAGATTTTCCCTTTGCCATCTTCGTTATGATTATAGTGGTTGGTTAGTGGTTCAAGTGGTAAAGTGGTAAAAAGGAAGATTGAATTGGAGATTATATCCAATAAACGCGAACAGTAGAGCCTATACCTTTACTTTACTTTTAATAAGCACCAGTACAGTTCACACGTGTAGCCTAGGGTCTTATGGTGTTCACTGATAAACTACTCTCATGAGTTGGCCTATGCCATTTTCTGTCTAATTAACTTACATAAATTATAACCCATGTTTATAATCTTACTATCAATTGTCAATAACTAGCTTGATGAGCCAAGCCAAGAATTATACAAGGGTCTGTAAACCACCTAATGTGGAAAGATTCGTTAGGTTAGGTTTAACGAAAAAATCTTTTTATGAAAGAATATTAGTTCTTCATTTAGTGAAAAGTGTTTGAGTAGTTAATTTCACTCCTTTAAAAATTAAAATCATTCCTTTTAGGATTGATTTTCACTCAAATTTGGACGAAAACATTCACTCTTTTGGTGGGTGATCAAAGTTTCTCTTTTGAGGTAGTGAATTTTAACTCTGAAAGAGTGGCTCAATTTCAACTCTTTAGAAAAGTGGTGAAATGACTCAACAAGAGTGAAAATATCTCCTTTCCCTTTTACAGTGTATACTGCTTTACAGAAAAAAACATTAAAAGTAAAATCCAGTGAAGCCATTATGCTGTACAAATTTAACTTACTATTGTAAAAAAGCGGCACCGAAAAACAGCTAGATGTTTCGAATTTCAAACACTGAGGCTAGAAACATAAAAACAACTTCATGGTTCCAAGAAATTAGTAAACAAAATTATAATTTTAATGAAGTATATTACGAGTTATAAGAATACGAGTATAACTCGTATAACTCTTTCATAGTTCGGTTAATTCGAATAATATTATCAATATAGGCCCTATACGCAATTTAGCATACATTACAAGAGGTTGATTATATGTCCTTTGTTAGTAAATGTCAACTAATTGTTTTTGGTGTGCGGGGGTTACCTCTATACGTTGCGTCAGATTATTCTAAAGAAAATAATTACTTTAGTTCCATCATTTTAAAATTACTTATTTTGTTTAGTTTCTGTATTGTCTGATCATTCTGGTTCGCGAACTCATTCAAGTAGATACTGCCTTACACCCCTGAACCAAAATTAATCTAAATAGGATGTTCTGTTCAAACTCTATAGCTAATATAATAATTGAAAACCATTAATTAATTGTAATCGCTGTAAAATGATAATCGGCTATATTGAAATGGAAAAGTTCGAGCCTAGTATTAATAATAATTTTAAAATGCTCTTCAAATGTAGACAGGACAACGCTGCAATAGCATCGGACTGGCCGAACTCTCATTGTAGCGAGTCTGCGCGTGCGTGTGTGGGGCGTCGCAGTCCGATGTTTTTAGAAATGTACCCGCGCCTCACCCCTCGCCCTAGTTGGGCGCACCTGACTGTACTAGGACAGTTGTGATAGAAATCAGAGTGTACGATGGATATTTTGCCAAAGGTGATGAAGACTCTTAAAGTCAAAGTCCTTAAATATTTGCCTACAATTTTACATAAAACAAAAAGAAACCTCAAATCAAATGAACCCAATTTTAACTCTTTCAACCATCTATTTCAAAGTATATTTAAGATATAATATTTTTAAGGAATGTAATTTTTTGTTTTTAGGCTATTACCAAATGAATCATAAATCTTACAAAACTGCGTGTGTGTTATCGCCACGAGCTGTTAATGTATGCAGCCGTGCGTCGTTCCTCGCCCTCGGTTCTGCAGGCAATGACCTGATTTTTTATATTGTTATGTGTGTAACTAATTACTGAGTGTTTTTAGAAAAAAACGTCCATGTCCAAAGAATGTATATATAATGAGGTTGCTCATAATTCCAAACTTAACCCTTTTCTCAAAACTAGTACTATATATATATATATATATATATATATATATATATATATATATATATATATATATATCGTATGGCTCATTTAGCCAGCCACCAAGGTTTAAGAATAATAAATAAATTCTGCGGTGCAGAGCACCTGAGTCAGTATAAGTATAAATCTAAACACTAAAATAAAAATCAGATCTCTCTTTAGAGCTAAATCCAGGGCGCTCAGCCATTGCAGCCCGGCTTCACTTGAGCTATGCAGACCGGCCAATCCTTCGGGGAAGGCACTCAGTGGGCACTCTTCGACTATGTGTTCCATAGTTTGATACTCTGCTCCGCATTCGCATGACTGGTCTTGTGTCATTCCCCATTTGTACTTCCAATAATTACACCTTCCCACTCCAGTGCGGAAACGATTGAGTATAGTCCACTGCTTCCGAGGAAGATTCATACCACCTACCGCTACGGTCGGGTCAGCTATCAAGAAGTGATTACGACCTTGAAAAGCGTCCCAGGAGGAAGTCCAGTTTGTATGGATGGTGAAGTTAGTGTCCATCAACTGGGAGGCTGTTCGTAGCGGTGGTTTTCGGGACCTCAATCGACCCGCATTCTGGGGTAAGTAATCATGGATGGGCAGCTGTGGAGCACATAAGATCTTTGTGTATTCCCTAATGAGTGCATCCCTTCGTCTTATTTCAGGAGGAGCGATATTACACAGCACGGGGAGCCAGGGTACTGGGGTAGCCATGAGGGTACCACTAATAGCTCTCAGGGTCCTGTTTAGCTGGACGTCGATCTCTCTAACGTGCACACTATTTAACCACACGGGAGCACAGTACTCAGCAGTTGAATATACCAATGACAGAGCAGTGGTTCAATAGGGGGTGATGTTGTTCGCGTCCGCAGCATTCCATTAAAGTTGCACGTACTCCCCGGGTGGTGCTAAACGAACAACAACTTTGGCAGCTGAACTGTCACATACAGTGATCTCTCAGCTATGCCAGCTGCCAGACTAGTATTATAAATCAATATAATATATTGAAAAGCCACGATTAAAATCAATCTTTCTTTCACAGTTTGACAAAATTTCTACAAAGGAAATAGCTTGCTTTTAATTAACTATTGTAATTTATCAATCTTGGAAAAGTTGTAATCTCATTTTCCTTTAATGCTTAATAATTACAATTGTATCGTTATTATTATTTTTAACCTGAATGCTGAATTTATTAAAATTAATCAATTAAATTCATAGTATTTCCCACTGTCACACTGGTAAAATTACAATAATGTAAAAAATAAACTATAGGCCTACCGCAGTAAACATTGATAGGCTTGGATAAATAGTGTGTCATATTTTATAGAGATTTTAATTCATCCGATAAAATGAAAACTATAATAACCTAATGTAGTTATTTTCATATGTAATTAATAAAACTCCTAATAATATATCTTATTTAATATCTTCAAAAATGTTTTATATAAAGAGAAAATATAGGTGAATTGAATGGCAATTGAAAGGAGACGTAGATTAGCAGAAATAAAAACAGTTGGACTAGGACTCTTCACAATTAGGCCCTACTCAAGAACATGCAGTTGATAAACATATTTGGAAGTTTTTAAAATGATTCCAAACAAATATAAATAAAATCATATGTTCTTATGTTTTATGCGTGTTTGGTTTCTTTTAACAAATATTAAACGTAAATGGAATATTTACATCCATCTTTACAGTTAGGCATACTTAACAATCTTCTAACAGAAATATTTTTTTAAATACTAGAACAATATAATAATACCGTAATTGAGAAGAACCAAAAGGCTGATTTACACGCTGCCAGTGGCTGGCATGCCAATTGAGATTAAGTTATGGAATAAATAATGCATTACATAAATATTTTATTTATTAAGTATTATAACCTCTATACTAATACTTTCAACCAAATACACCAAAGAGTAATATATGCAAACAATGGGTATAGCAATAAGTAACCTTGAAAGCCAATTAAGTTTAATGAGTTTTGGTTAGCCAAACATTATATTATTTTATAGCCAAACATATTCTTACTGGAAGAAAAAAGAGGTAAAATATTATTTTGCGTAATATCTTGGAAACATTTAATCAATACTTTGGTTACTAAAAATAACTTACGTGTCCAAATAGAGTTATCCGTTAAAGTTATCTACCATCAAACTTTTACCGTCATATACATCCTCAACCAAACAGTTTGTGACTCTCAGATAATTTTAGCATTATTTGGAACTATTTCATACATATTAAAACTATATACACGCATAGTATTAAAATATAAATGATATTATAAGTAATTAATCATTATAATGCCAAGCGGAAACAATACCATTATTGGAATTATTATTTTTAAATTGAATTTTTGTTAACTAACTTCTACTTATAATTAATCATTATAATTGGTTACAAAAGTTAGCTGATGATGTTGGACAGTCTTGAATAAATTTGAAGTAATTTTAAACTTATAAAGTAATTTTTAATTAAACAACTTATGGTATCGTGGACATTTCTTACGTATTAAATACATTAAGAATACGACTATATATGTTAGTATATTATAAAAGACACCTTAATTATGTATTTTCTAAAATATTAATGATAATAAGAGGACTCCTTTAATTATAAATTTGCTATTTTAAACAACGCCATTAAAATGGACGTCTCAGATTCCCTCCAGTATTTTATCCCTCATAGCAAGAACACTAATTCTTATCTTCATCCTTACAAGTAAGGTTTTTAATAAATTTAAACTCAATCTTTTGTCACAAGTGTGGTGTGTACAACTTTAAGGACTTAAATATTATGAAATAACATATAGAAAATTAAGAATAAGAACACTTTTGGATATCATGCATTATTTTATACATTTATATCTCTTGTTTTCGTTTTAATTTTAATCAAGGAAATTTGTACCTAATTAAGGAATGAAGTTAAATATTAGTCTCTTCTATTGTTGCTAACAAGACAATCTATAACGTAAAAGTTATAGAACTCAAAGAGAAAACACATTACATCATGTTTTAATACTATCGGATATTGTCAATAACGGTTACACATCTACTTAACAAATTACTAAAATAAATACTACCAGAAAATTATTTACTAATACTCGTAAACATAGTAATGTACACTGATAATCCATAAATACAGTTTATGGGATATTAAACTGTACCAATATGAGCTATGGGCTGACTTCGGTGATATTCAGGTCAGCATTTTAGTGGGTCGATGGATTTCAACATTTTTAATTTGAATTTATTTATTTATTTTAGCACTTAGCACGGATCAAACAAAAATGAATAACAAAGCAATTGATAGCTACAGGAAACCCCCTAAAACAACTATATTGCTACACCAAACTGTTCATAGCTTTTAAATTTAAATTTAAGAACTAGAAATAGGTTTCCAGTTAATGCATTTGAAATGCTTAGGTAAGTTGTGCATTTAAAATGATCTTTAAAAAAATATTACTACAAACTAATGTAGCTTTAAATTACAATAATTCTAGACGAGTTTGTCAGTTAGTTAGGTTGGTTTCACTGGACGAAACTCTATCGGCTTGGACAGGAAAGATTACCATCGGCTTAGTAATTTAATGGAAACACTGCAGTTAAATGTGTAGCCCTGTTTCTGTACCAACTAATGAGTCTTGTAACTCATTGCTATTTTCTGCTATTTTTTCTGCAAACGAAAAACTAAATAACATGATTACAGCACATTTAAGTGTTAAAATTGTCTATTTAGATAAAAAATAAATGTGCATAAATATGAAAAATTAAGAAAAAATTTCTTACTTTTTACATGAATCGGCTACGACTTGTGCTTTCACACACAACGGTTCATATCTTACTCTCACCGGCTATATCGCCGTCAGTCAATGTCAGGAGCGTCATTAACGTGAAATTCAATTTACCTCCTGACAACCACTGCTTCAATCTGACCGCTTGCCTACCATTAAGTACCATGTAAGCAGAATGTATACAAGGTGTTTCAGAACTACATACCAGTATCCAAGGCCTTCATTTGTGAGTCAAAACAACTGCGATTGTTGATAACAATGCAATAATTTTAGCTGATGATGGCAAATGAAGTTTTTGAACATGTAAAAATGATAGTATTTTCATCACACATTGATAATTATGTACGTGACAAAAATTACACTTTTTAATTTGTTCTTCGTGAATTTTCGTTTTAGAACATATTGTTAAATGTTCTTCTGTTTAGAACATATTGTTAAAGTTAGTTAACATAATTTGGGGTTTGCTTATATTATGAATAATTTAAATCAATATTCTAATATCTTGTGAAGGTAAAATTATATTAACACCTTAATATTTTAATAAAAATTAAATAAATAAATAAAAACTTGGATAGAGCCTTTGGATTTAATTAATCACAGTGAAAATGTCTGTTTAAATAGAGTATTCTGAAACCATTACAGTGATAAAATCTAGGAACAACGTGATCAATAATACAGTTAATAACTATATTTTGCTTGATGGGGTTTTCAATCTTGCTTTATAACTATGGTATAGTTGTAATAAAAATTCTCATTAATAATACAAACTAACACTATACTATTTTTATTCTTTTCTTACTTTTTTTATTTATAAAAATAATAAATGGCTAAAATATTAGAATTTTAAAAATTACAGCTTAAGTATATCCATTATTAGCATGGACCGGGAACAAAGCCTAGAATTGCTAGAGACTTTAAGAGTCGTCTTCACTTTTGGGCTGGTTGCTCAGTCGGAAATGTAGACAATGCGGCTTTTGGGCAAAACATGGTTTCGCATCCCCCTATTAGGACACCGTTTTTCAACTGATATTCTTGAAACTTGGTAATCATTTAGGTAGGTACCTTAAAAGTTAAAAAATGTAAAATAGAAAAGTTTCCTCATCTTCCTTAGTTACATTAAGAATTTTGTCCTATTTTTTATTGATATATCATTTATGAGGGACCTAGATCCAACATTAATCTACAAGAAGATATTCTTAAATAATAATAATAATAATAAAACAATGTCCGAAACAGAGGAATGCGAAGGCATGTTTTCCTTGTTTTTACATGGTGAAGGTGACTCTTAAGGACAATAGTATATCTAATAATATTTAATTAAAATATAAATTTGCCCAAAAAAATCCTTATATATATATATATAAGTAGATAGTAATATGGGGTTCCTAGCTCACTTTTGGAGACAATCAAAAATTAAACAAATTTCACAGTTTTTTAATACAATTATGCAATATTTTTGCCACTTTTTGGCCAATTTTCAGCTTTTGTTAACCCTAGAACGGCCATATAGAGTGTTTCTGTAGGGCCAGGCAGTTTTGGCCCTTTGTGCAGCATTTTATATTAACTATTATGAAATACATATTTGTTTACCAAAACATATTGTATTATATACCATTTGATTCGGGATATTCTGCAGAATCTAAATATACGAACAAAACTTATATTTCTTATAAAAAATTTATGGTTTGTGCAAAATAAACAAGAAACAAAAAAATTTCAAAAACTAAATTTCAAAAGTAAACTCTTATAAAAAAATATAAACAAAATTATTCCAAAATTCAATATATACAAGATATTCTAAATTTATTTCCCTACATAAAAACCTAAAAATATTTGACTCTACTAAAAAACTTATTGAGTTATTATGTCAAATGTAAAATATTACAATTTTTCTAATTTTGCATACTTATTATTGTTTTAGGCCTACATATAGAAAAAGGCCAATAATATAAAATAAACACATGTATTCTGTTAGAGTAGTAAACAAGTAACAAAACCATATGAAAATATACTTGTTTCAATAAACAAAATATACAATATTTCATTTAAAAAAATAAAAACATTTTTTACCAACTGAAAATCACAAAAAAATATACAACTTCAAAAGCTTGTAAAAAACTAAATTGTAGCTGTATAAAAATTCAAAGATATACAAAATGTTTGAAATTTTATACAGAAACAGAAAATATATAGTTTATTAGGTGGAAAATAGCTTATAAGTTTTTGAAGTGGTAAAACGTAAAAAAGAGCAAGTTTTTTTTATTTAGCGCTTTGTTGTGCTTTGATATTATAAACAAGATTTTTATAAAAGGACTTATACCCTCTTGAATTTATAGATTACTTGAGCTTTTTTCTTATCAAATGAGAAAAAAATAAAACATTCAATAATAATAACATATTTATGGCAGGTAACCATAGTAATAAGACAATGTAAGTTTAAAAACAATTTTATTGAGCCTATCCAACAAAAGACGATTTTATAAAAAATTTAAATAATAATTACTAAAAACATATCTACTATTACTCAATAAGAATAAAACCAATTAAAAAGTAAGTAAACAAACACAGCTGCAGAGCACAGCACAAAACAAAACATCCAAGACACGGAGACACACAACTTGGCACAACAGGTGTTCCCACGAGACAACGACAGATTTGAGGAAATTCCATCAGTTTGACCAACTGCTAAAACCAAAATATCGGGACGCTAGGCTCTCAATAATTATAGTTAGTTCGATAAAGGATTTCTTCCTCTTTATTTTCATATTTATTTTATTTTGCAGATCAAAATACAAGCCGAGTAAACTAAATTTTTCCAAACGACTAAAAAAGCTTTTTGGCCATACAGAAAAATCTTAATATGTTTGTTTGCAGAGGTTTGGTAAACAAATCACAGCTGGTGAACTATTTGCGCTAGACTCAATTCTTCAACAGACGAAATATGCAGAAAGAATCAATAAATTCGGGGTCGATAACCACTATCCTCTAGCATAAAAAGTAAAGCTTCCACAGAATTTAAAAATTGGCTGTTTTTGCTTTCGTTTCTCGATCGGCAATGCCGCCGAGCGCAGAGTTCAAAAATGTGTAATGTTTATTTATTATTCCCACCGTCGTTATTGACACAAATGAGTATGTTATACATGAAAATTGTAGCTTATCCAATTATCTTTACAATGGTATAACTTTTAATGTGATTACTGCTTGGGCATATATAATAATATTGGTTTGAAAAAAAGGTTGTAGCAAACGACTTTAAAAGTTGTTTGGCCACCATCTTACCGTAACCAAACAACTATAAAAGTCGTTTGGCCGTTCTAGGGATTGTCATAAAAAATATGCAAATTTAATGAAATTTTTAATAAATATGCATGAATTTATATGAAATTGTTTACAGAATAAAAATTTTTCTAAAACAAGTAAAATTTTGTCGAATACTGAATAATTATTCAAACTAAACTAGAATAGTTTCTTTTTCATCAAGTTTTTAATGTTTGTAATAATTAAATGTAAATCTTTCTTATTCTATTCTTTAACTGTTTTAATGAATGAATATTTTAAGTTCTATTAAAAAAAAATTTTCAAATTTTATATATATTTTTTTGAAATCTGAAATTATCATGGTCCCAGGTCAAAATATATACTAATTATAGTAATTATTGTGCAAATTTAATAAAATAAACCTATTTAGTTCATAAACTACGATTTCAGTTGTTAAATAATGAGTCTTGTAGAATATATTGGTTGAGAGCATTCTCTTATCACTCTTATCTCTCTTATCTGACCGTTAAAATAATACTTCCTGTCACAAACTCCAATACTTTAAACTATTATAACTTTATTAATAATTAAGTTATCTTTAATCTGAAAATTGTATTGAATTTAATATTTTTTTCTCTTTGATATAATACCTCACAACTTAGGTTTTAAATAAGATATAAGTTTTTTTGTTATTTCTTAAATTCATTAATATGTTAATTGATTTATTTGTAAAAGTATTTGAAACAAATGTTTAATTGGTTGATTTATGATGGGCTATAATGTATTAATAGGATTAAAAATGATATTTATTTAGTATAGGCAATTGCTGCACTATCTAGTGGAATAGTCATGAACTACTAGCGCTTCAAATGATAAACCCATGCAGTCTTATCACTCAACGGAAGTCTGGTTAGCTCATTGCTAACGTTCAAGTCTCATATGCCTGAGGTTCCGAGTTCAAATCTCGAAACTTCGGGCATAATTTATTGAGGACATAGTTGAAGTCCAGTGGTTGGTGGAAGGTCTTTATCCGAGTGGCCATAGGATAATGACTGTGAAACAAGCCGTGTGACAAGATACTATGGTGGGTGCACCCTTTGCCTCATCCATTTCATCCTTCATAATTACCAATCCATTTCCATTAACCACCAATCTATTTCCATTAATCATTTCAATCAATCGCCTATCGTCCATCCCATTAATACAACATTACACTTACAACACCGCACACTAAAAAATTCAAATAATACACTCTCCTCCACCTAGCACAAAAAAATCTAAAAATCAAATAATTCAATAGAACCTGAAATGATGCCCCTGGGGACATAAAAACCTGGAATGTGGCAGTGATGGGTTCAAATTCAAAAATACAAAATATCATAAAAGCTAGGTGGTAGTGACGAGTAACTAAGGCGTCTATTCTGAAAACACGCACACTTACAACACTACACAAAATACACCATCATATCCATTCATTTTGTTTTATTTTTGTAAATTTAAAGCTTTTTTAAAACAAGTTAATTTTAATATCTGATTTTTAAGAATATAGATTAATTTATTTCAATTATATCATTTTTGATTATATTATATTCAAGTATTTTTTCAGATACAATAATAATATAACAATTTGTTTTACTAGTAGCTACTATATCATAATCAAAATCTGCATTAATAATAATATCATTTTTTGAACTTGAAATATTTGTTGGATTTTTTGTAGTATCAATTACATAAATTGGTCTATTTTCTAGAAATTCTGTTGGATTATAATACATTTTACTACTATTATAATAAACTTTTTTATAATCTTGATACATTTCATACATAATTCTAAATTTTTCATTGAATATATCAAAGTTTTCCAATTCATCAGGGTAATAATGACCATTTAGTTTTACTCTTATATTTTTTATATACATACTATCAAATTTAGAAGTATCATATAACTGATCATTTGTTCTTGATTTTTGAAATCCAATTATAATAAATTTTGGATTATAAATATTTCTATAGATATTTGTTATATCCAAACTTAAATTATTTCCTGTAATATTTTTTTGTTCAATGCATTGCCAATGATTAAAATGAAAGTTTACTTTTTCAAATCTGCTTAGTTCATTAATTAATTGAATTTTACTTGTGGTTTTGTATTCAATTATAGGAACTCTAATAAAAAATTCATCAACTGTTATTTTACCTTCAGCTGGTAATGTTGCATTATCATAAGTTCCATCAGCCTTTTTAGTTTTCCATCTAAAAATTGCATCATTATCTTGTGATCTAATAAATGTTATATTAAAACCTCCTTTGTATATTGGAATATTTACATTTTCAAAAAATCCTGATCCAAAATGAGATAAATTACCAATTGCTTCAAATGCTTTACTAAAATTTGATTCAAAACCATTATTAATTTGATTTATTTCTGATTTTGAACAAGTTATAGTACCTTTAATTGTACTTAATAGACCAGGATATTCAATTTCATCAATCAATTTATTATGTTTTCTAACTTCAATTTTTGAAAATAAAAATGGAACAAAATTATCAATTAATTTTATATTAGCACCATTATCATATGCAGTTCCATCAGATTTAGTCAATTTACCAGATATATAAAATTGAAATTTAGAAGTACAAAATCCATCTCCGAAATCTATATTAAATTCAGTTTTTTTATTAGGTTCATTTAAATGTAATTTAGATAATGGATAGAAATTTTTGTATTCAGCTCTTTCAATATCATTTATATATTTTTTGTAATCAGCCATTTATTAAGGATAATTTTTTAAATCAAAAGCTTTTTTAAAACAAGTAAAATTTTTATAATTTAATTTTTATGATTTTATAATGTCAAATTTTATTTATGTATCAATTTCATTTTTACTTTTAAAATACTCAATTTCTGTAGCATGATCAATTATAAATTTTGCTGATATTTTTTGATGTTCTAAAATTAATTCCCAATTTAATGTAAAAGCATAATCATGAATGAAATATTCAGTTAAATCTTGATATTTACAAATCAAATCAATATAATCTTTTAGTTGATAATTTATGAATTCAGTAATAAAATCTATAGTTAAATTTTGATGTTGAGCAATTTTTTGCCAATTTAATTTATTTTGAAACAATCTCATCATATTAATACTCAATTCATATTTTTCAGAAATATCATCCCAATCATCTTTGTTTAATTGATTTTGGTTTCTGATAATGAATAAATCAAATGAACTGTATAGAGCCATTTATTAGGGAGAAAATTTTGTAAAACAACTTTTCTTTGAATTACAAATACAACATTTTGATTTAATTATATTTATATTTTTTAATTTTATTATATGAATATCTTTAGAATTAGTTTTTTGTTTACATTTAAGACAATAAATCAACTCCATTTATATAAAATAAATTATTGTAATTTATCTATATCTCCTTTAATTAGTATTATTTCTGCATTCAATTCTTTTATTGATTTATTGACTCCATCAAATAGAAATTTTAGTTCTTTTTCTAATTTTTCTTCTAAATTTTCAACATGTTTTCCAATATTAATTAAAAATTCTAAAATTTTATTTAAATCTTTTTTAGTTTCTGAATAATCACTACCAATTTCAATAATTGAATCTAAAACTTCATCTAATTCTGACTTAACTATAACATCATATTTATTTATACTTGGTTTTACATTAACAATTCTTTTACCATTAATATTTATATAATTTTTTGATAAACCAATAGCATTTACTAAATTTTCAGTCTTTTTTACATGACTTTTAAAACTTTTACTAAAATTATTAAAAAATGTATTTAATTTGGAATTCATATAATCTTCTTTAATATTAATTGGATGTTTTTTCTGTCTTCCAAACAGATCAAATATATTTTGTGAATCCATATTTATTAAGGTTTAATTTATTTATTATGTTATCAAATTTTTTATTTTTATTTAATTCATTTAATATGAAAATACATAAATGACCACAAATTGGTGGATCATTATAATTTTGAATTTGATTATCATTATAAAATATATTATCTTTTCCTAAATATTTAACTAATTCTATTGGTGGTTTATTAACTATATTTCCATATGAATCAAAATAATATTTAATTTTATCTTTTTTATAATAACAAACCCAATGAGTTCCATTTCCATCAAATGAATCTAAATTTATAATTCCACATTCAAATTTATTAACTTTATTAGGTAATATATCTCTCATAAATACACCTCTAAAATATTTTATATTTTTACACAATTTTTCTAATTCACCTAATGTTAGTGGTTCAAAATTTTTTTATAATTTTGTTTCATATATTTTAATGTTTTTTTATCTAAACCAGATCCTTCTACATTTTTTAATTCATGATCTAACCAATCAACAAAATTTCTAAATTTAGGAATTATAGATTCTTTTACTACTTTTGCTCCCTTTCTAACATTTGGTGTATAATTTTTAACTATAGGTATATTATCAGCAAAATCTAAAATTTCTTTTAGTAATCCACCATTTTTTATTTCTTTTAATTGATTATATGAAAATTCAAATCTTAATCCTTTATTTAATTTTTTATGTTTATTTAGTTTATTAATTTGTCTTTTAGATAATAATATAATATCTTTTCCATTTTCATTAAATTGATCAATATTAAATTGAATTATAACTGATCTTTTATTTTTAAATGCTAATTTTATTTTTGATTTTTGATTATCTGTCAAGTTTATATTTGTTTTTTCCATTTATTAAGGAAAAAATTTATAGTTTTTTAATAATATAGATTAACTTAATTAATGAAAAATTTTATTAAAATTTTAATCCTACTTCTAAACCCATACCAAATTTTCTTTTCATCCACATAGCACCTGATGTTGGTAATGCAACTAATCTTTCACCAATTCCATAATCATTTGATGTTACTATATCCCATGCTTTATCTTGTAAAATTTTATCAGCTATTTCATTTCTAGATTTTGTATCTTTATGATCTCTATAAAATAAATCATGTTCTTTAGCAGCTTTATCTAAATCATTTATTCCAGGATCACCTCTTTTTACTCTTTTATTTAATTTAGTTCCAGGCCCTAGATATTGATAACCAGGTACATGTAATTCAAAAGGTAAATTATTTATAACATCATTTAAAATACCTGATCCATCTTTTAATAATGGTGATGAAATATTTGCCAAAATTCTTTTTAAATACTTAATTCCTTCAGGTTTTTTAATTAATTCATCTAATTTATTTGATATAAAGTCTTTAATTGCTTTCTTTTCATTTAAAAAATTATTATTACCAGCTTTTTCTTGTGCATATATATAATTAATAATATTATCTAATTTATTTAAATCATCTATAAATCTATATTCAATTTTAGTTTTGTATATTGTCTGATTCAATTTCCCCTTTTAATTCCCAAATATGTTTAATTAAATTAATATATTTATCACCTTTACTAGATTTTGGTTTTTTACTATTTGGATCATTATTTTTATAAATTGAATTAGTTTCCCATAACATCTTTGAATAATTATTTAAATCATCTTGTGTATATAAATTATTATCTGGTTTCTTTTCATAAGTTAACAATCTCCATAATCCATGTGTTCCATTATATTTTTTATCATCAATTATTAAATCATCATTATCAATTACAGTTATTTTATCACCAATCATAAATGATTTTTTATGTTTATTCCAATATAAACCAAATATATCATCTTTTGTTCTTGGTAAATATTTTTGTGCTAATGGACCAATAATTTTATGTAATGTTTGAGGTGAAATTAAATTTGGGTCAATAAATGTCGATTCTTCTTGAATTATTGGTTGTCTGATTGGTCTAAATGGAGTACTTGAAGGTAAATTTAATTCTTCAGTTTCTGGAATTGATATATTAGCAAAATTATTAACAACAGGTACCAATTCCATTAGGTTTTTATTTTCATTTAAGACTTCACCAATTTTATTTTCAACTTTACCAATTGCTGACGTTATAGGTTCATATGCTTTTTGTTTAATTTTTTCATAATTATCTTCAATTTTAATTTGATTTTTAAATTCTTTTATTAATTTTTTCTCAATATCATCTAATTTTTTAGCTTCATTAACAGATATTTTATCCATTTATTACAAAGAAAAATTTAGGTTCAACACAAATCATGTTAACATAAACACAAATCATGTTAACACAAAAACAAATCATGTTAACACAAACACAAATCATGTTAACACAAACACAAATCATGTTAACATAAACATAAATCATGTTAACACAAATACAAATCATGTTAAACACAATTTATTTTACTTTATTTCTGTAATTTTCATTAAATATATAAATACTAATGAAATAAATAATACTAATAAAATAAATATTATATCAATTATTGACTCAAATATACAACAAGCCATTATCATTATTTAATATCAGAAAAATTTTTCATATATTTTCCATCATTTGATTTTTTCAATAAATTAATAGTTAAAAATCCATAGTCTTCTTTCCAACAATCATTACAAATAGTTTTAAATTTATCAAATTTCATATCTGATCCAACAAAATTATTATATATTTTTTTCATATAATGTTCATTTTGTTTAAAAATGCATAACATATTTAAATTATTTCTAATTAATTGCATATCAACTTTTGAATAACATTGTGATAAATAAATACATGATATATTTTTATGTCTACCCATTATAAAATATTCTTTAATTTTATCTTGTTTTTCTAAAATACAATCATCAAAAACTACTAATGAATTTGGTTTACATTCATTTAGTGGAATCATATCATCACATGAAAAATGAGAAATTTGTTTATTAATATTTGATTCTATATTTTTAAATCTTTTTTGTAATAATTTATAAGATGGTTGTTCTAATGATTTACTAAAAATATATAAATTTGAATATGGAATTAATCTTTTGTAAATAAAATTTAATAATAATGTAGTTTTACCAGATCCACTTGTTCCTATAATTAATAATCTAATAGGTTGATCATTTTTATTATTTTTATCATATGATTCTAATTTTATATTATCTTTTTTTTCTACAAATTTCTCCATTTAAATAAGATGAAATTATTTCAAATAATTGGTCATTCATCCAAACTAGAATTAAGATTAGAACATCCAATACATTTAGATGGAAAATATAGTATTGGTTTAAGTGGATTTTATTCAGATAATTTTATATCAAATATACCAAATGATTATAAAAACTGTTATGGATATTCTATTAAAGATGAAGATGATAAAATTATAGATCAATATTTTGATATAAATAAAGGAAATTATACAATTGAAGAAATAAAAAATATTTTTATTAATAGTTTAAAAGAATTTAAAAAGAAAATTAATAAATTTGATGAAAATGATTTTATACTGAAAAATGATGGACCATATATTATAATAAAATCTCCTGTTAAAATTATAGTTACAACAATTATAATTGATTTATTAGGGTTAAATAATAAAATAATTGAACCAAATGTATTAACAAAAGGAATAAAACTACCAAAAATTAGACCTTTTGATGTTATTGAAATACATTGTAATTTAGTTGATCCTAGTTTTGAAAATCATAAAGATCATTCACATTTACATAAAGAATCAGAAATTCTATATTCATTTTATCCAAATGTTGAATATGGATCAAAAATTAGTGAAAAACCAAATGAAATTGATTATATTCCTTTAAAAAATATAAATAAAGTTCAAAATATTGTAATATCTATTCAAGATAGTGATGGAAATCTAATAAATAATGAAAATATTAAAAGTATTGTATATTTAAGATTAAAACAAAATTTGTAATATAAAATTTGTCTACATAAATAATAAAACAATTGATTTAATTACAATAACTTTATATTTAATAATAAATTAATTGTATTTAGTAAACAAAATAATCCTTGGTTTAAAGTAAAAGATACTTGTAATATTTTAAAATATAAAAATTCTAGAAAAGTTTTAATTGATAATGTAATTGAAAAATATATAAAACTTAAAAAATATCAAGTGTAACCAACAGTTACACTTACATAATGATGATAAATTAATTTACATAAAAATTATAGGTGTCACAAATTAAGACACCCTAGAAATTGATGTACAAACATGTTTTCAGATGCCCTAAAACAGGGCGTCAATAAAATAAATAATAAAACAATATTTATTAATAAATCTGGTTTATATTCATTAATTTTAAAATCAAAAAAGGTAGATAAACAATAAGGATAAATATAGATGATGATAAATTAAAATTTATAGATTTTTTTAGAGGGGACAATTTGTCCCCCCTATCATATAATGAAAAACATACAAAACTTATTAAAATTAGGTAGGACCCAAAATGGGTCCCACATAAATTATAATATTTATTTTAAAAAAATTTTAAGGGAGGTAACCTTATTATACAATAAAAACTTAAGGGTAACAAAACGTTACCCTCCTTAAACATTCAAAAAATATTTATAAAGATAATAAATTATATACAAATTTGAGACCCGTCTTAAAGACGGGTCTTACTTATAATGATAATAAAGTAAAATTTATAGATATTTTTAGGGGAGGCGATTTGTCCCCCCTATCATATAATGAAAAACATACTATTTTTATTAAAAAAATTTTGTTTATATTTATTAATTTTAAAATTAAAAAAGAATCAAAAAATTTAAAAATAGATTAATAAATATTTTAAATGAAAGAATCAAAACAAATAATTAAACATAAAAATTTAATAATAAATTATTAAATATATTTAAATTTATTAAAGAAAATATTTAAAAATATACATAAATTATAGTATAAATTCAATATCATATGGTTATAAATTATTAATATAATTTTGATCATTTTCTTTAAAACTTTAAAACTTTCTTTAACATAATTTTTTATTATATTTATAAATGGTTCTATTATAAAATTAAACTTATAATGATATACAAAATAATTTTTATATTTAAAAAGATATATTAAAAATTTATTTGATATTTTAGTTTTAAATAAATATAATTTTATATCAAAATCATTATTTATTAATTCTTTTGGAACAATTAAAATTTCCATTTATTTATAATTTTTTTTATACCCCCAAGGTAATGTATCAATTTTATTTTCACAAATAAATCTTTTGTCATCTCTATTACTTAAAGCTCATTTATTTATTGTAATTGTATATAGTTCATGTTTAAAACTTCTAATACAAGTCATTTCTCTATATTGTTCTTGATCATCAAATAAACATTTCTTAAAATCATCCATATGTAATGTTTTATCAACAACACTTTTCTTAATTCCTTTACATTTTACAGGATTTTTATTATTAAATTCATAACTATATAATTTTGATCTTAAACCACAATATTCTTCTAATATTTCACCATTTAACTCATCTTTAAATTTACCAATTATTTTTTTATTCTTTTCACTATAGCATTCATGTTCTTTCTTATAATCACTTGTATCAAATTCATTAATATTTTCTTTAATAATTTTATATGGATCCTTTTTAAACTCTATAAAATAACTGTCTGTGTCCATATATAATAACCTTATATTTGGATCAAACTTCTTTAATTTTTCATAATAAAATTGATACATATGTAATTTTGATAAATCAAGTACTGAAAATCCTATATAGATTGGTTTATCAAACTTAACCTTTTCTTTTATCATATGTGAAGCAATACAGTCTTTATCAAATATACTAAATGTTTTAAAATTAGGTTTTTTGCTTGTTTTAATGAAAACTTTTCGTCACCTAATTTAATATCACATCTATTTCTAACATTTTCCATAGTTTTTCCAAAAACACTATTATTCATCAATTTAAAAAAGTCTTTTTCAAAATCTGATGTTGATTTGGATCTTAATTTGGTATTTAATTCAATATATTTTTTCATATAATCATCTTGATCAAATGCTATAACTCTATTAACTTTCTTTAATTTTAATCCTTTTTGTAGATAATATTTTAAGTTTCTTGAATGAATAACATAATCTTTTTTATCAAATAATGTTGTGCAAAGCTTATTATTATAATGTTCAGGTGCTAATGGTAAATCTTTATGATCATCATGTAATTCAATAGGATATTCTAAATCAACATCTAATATGTATCCATATTCAGCATTTTCATCTAATTCTAATATTGTTTCTTCCCATTCATTTAATGTATATGTATTAGGATTCATCCATGTTATATCTTTATAAGGTAATTTTTGACTTAAAGCCCATCCATATAGATTATTTGCATCTATATATAACATATAATTTTCAGGTTTTGTTTTATCATAATTTTTTGTATATTTATTGTTTGCTTTACAATATCTAGTTATACATTGTGAAATACCACCTCTAATACCTTTTTCAATCATTAAATACATATTATAATCACTTATTAATTCTAGTTTAATTTTTGTTAATTTTAACATAGAATCCTTAGCTAGTGACGGTGATGTTAGATAATGTGCTGGATCTAATTGATAATTTTTCAAACAAACAGATCTAAAATTTTCAAATATATCAGCTAATAAAAGAACATCTTGAATATTATATAAATCTGAATAATTACCTAATGTTTTTACTTTTAGTTTATTCCAAACTTTTATATAATGTTTATAATCATCATCACTTATATTTTCATTAGTTAAACAACTATAAAATTGATCTTTTTCTAATATTTTATCATAGTTTAATTTTTCAACATTATCAATAAATTCATATGGAAATATACCTTTAGAAGTTAATATTTTTAAAGTTTCATTATCATATTCAATTATATCATTTTCTTTTACAAATTTATTTATATGCTTAAATTCTTTAAGATTTTTAGCTAATTTTTCAATTGATGTAGCCATAAATCTAAATGTATCTACAAATGAGAATTTTATAAATTTTCTAGGTTTATCACCTTCAAATTCATAACCATAACCAGAATTTACTGAATAGTTTATATATTTTTCATTTGTATTAGCTAACAAATCAATTTTACCATATTTTTTAGCTAATTCTTTTATAAACAAATGTGTATCATAATTTGAACTATTATGGCAGAATATTGGAATATTTTGAGGGAATTTTAGATTTAAATTACAATTTAAATGTGCAGCACCCCTAAATTTTCCTGTTAAATGGCAATGATCTCTTACTTTTATTCTTTTATCATTATAAAAACCACTATTTTCACAAATATGACAAATATTTGTTTTCTGATAATTAATTTCTTTTTCATTAGTTATATTCATAGGCTTTTTATTTTTTGAATTATATTTTTTAGCTATATATTTTGAAATTTCATCTAAATATTCAAATAATTTATTTGGTACATTTATTAATTCCTCTTCAGTTTTTGCTCTATAACAAATAGGTTTATACATTTTATTAGTTACTCTAGATACTAAATAGATTGTAAATCCATATGGTTTATGTTTTTGAATTTTATTTGTATATGAGCAATTTGGATTATTTTTACAATTATCAATCTTTTCTAATATACTTTCAAAATCCATATAAATTACATATGGATGTTCAAACTTTTTATAATAATTTTTAAAACTTACAGTTTGACCTGGAAATGGCATTATAGGTCTACAAGGTTCTAATGATTTACATATTTCTAAATGATTATTCAAGTCTTTATTTTTGTAGAAATGAGTCAAACATCTTCTACAAATATATTTTTTTTGTTTTATGTTTTGATAATTGAGAATACACTAATTTATTTAAATCTGTTATCAATATATAATGACTATTATTACCACTTTTATAATATAATAAATCAATTTCCAATTTTACATTATAATGTTCAGATATTTGTAATGGCACTATTTTTTCATCTTCATCAATTCTATAAATATTTATTGACATTGATGGATAATTATATTTAGAGTCAAGTGATCTTTATTCAAATAATTTAATATCTTTTAATGTTATTGGATAATCAAAACCTTTAAAAATATCATCATTTATATTTTTTTGATATTGTTTAACTCTTTCAGCATTTTTATTTGGTTTATCAATAGCACATCTAATTGCATAAATAAAACAATATTCATCTTTATTTTTAAAATTTACACAACATTTTTTATTCCTTATTTCATTTGGTAATTCTATATATGATCCAGCATTTAATTAATTTTTTTTAGATAATTTTAGATTTAATTCAACACATCTTTTTAATGACCAACCAGAGCCTTTTGATGGTTGATTTAGTTGTTCTCTAACTATTAATTTCTTAAATTGATCATCAATAAAATCATCTATATTTAAAATATCTGAACTTTTTATACAAAAATACATATTACTATTTTGAATTTCACCATTTACTAATTTTCTTTCAAATTCACATTCTAAAGCCATCTGTCCTTTAATATTTTTGAATTTTTGTTTTTCTATCAATTTTTTTATTTCATTTCTTTGAGTTTCTAAATAATCATTAATATCTAAATCATCATTTGAATTTGTTAAAATATAATCTTGAAAATATCCTTTTAATGACGAAGCATCTTGAATATTTATTATATTTTCTTTTGGAATTGGTTTATTTTTAAAATAATCTTTTAATAATCCAATTAATTCTTTTCTAGTTTTATTAACAATTTTAATACTATTTTTAATTGCTAAATTTGGAATATATTTTAATGATCTATATTCTAAATTATTTGGATTTTCTTTAATTTTGTTTAATCTTTTAATTAGTTCATCTCTAGATAAATTTTCATAATTTTTGACAGATAATTTTCTTGCAATTTCATTTAATTTTTCTATATTAAATAATGAATAATTTGTAAGATCAAATGTTTCTTTAATATTTGTTAATTCATCTAAAGTTTTATTTTTATAATTATATATATTATTATTTTTACACCAATGTTTTAATTCAAATATTTTATTATCATACTTTTGTTTATTTAATAAATGTTTAGTTGAGTTATAATTTCTATCATAATTTTTATATAATATATTTTTATTACAATAAGGACAATTAATATTTTTATTTGTTCGTTCCATTTATTAGAAATAATTTTTACTTAGAAATAAAACTCTTAAAAATATAAGAAGTTTTTCCACTTTTTCTAGGTAATTTATAGTTTAAATTATATTTTTTCAATCAATAGTCAACTTTTCACAAGTTAATTTAAATTTTCTAGAGTATTTTTTCAATAAAATCAATAGTCACTTTTCACAAGTTAATTTAAGTTTTCTAGAGTATTTTTCAATAAAATCAATAGTCAACTTTTCACAAGTTATTTAAATTTTCTAGAGTATTTTTTCAATAAAAATCAATAGTTAACTTTTTATAAGTCAATTTAAGTTTTCTATAGTATTTTTTCAATAAAATTTGAACTTTTTTAAAACAAGTAAAATTATTATTTTTATCATATTTTTAAATTTTCTAGTTTTGTTATATTTTTGTCATGAATTTTAGTTTCTAAATGTCTTAAATAATTATTAGTCCATTTAATATTTCTACCACATTCACAAAATTGTGGTTTTAAAAACATTTCTCTAATACATTGTATACAAATTGTATTTTTTCTATCTTTACTATAATAATAATTATTAAAATTTGAAATATCTTTAATTTCTTTACATTTATGACATTATTTTTCATTTAATTCAATAACTTTAATATTATCATATAATTTTTTATAATACACATCCTTACATTCTTTACAATAATAATATAACCCATCTTTATTATTTTTGTATTTATAAAATTTAGATATATCTTTATATAATTTACACCTTAAACATTTCTTTTCCATTTATATAAAATAAAATTTACAAATTGGTTTTTCTCAATTCATATTCATAAAAATTTCCAATAATATCTTCATTATTTTGATCTTTTATACTATATGTAACTGGATTTGTATTATTAATTTTAGAAATTATAAATATTTCTCTAGACCAATTATTTTTATATTTATTAGAAAATGTTGATTTTTTATTTCCAATTCTAACTCTATCATTTATTTTAAATTTTGATTTAGTTATTATTTTTGGTGGTTTATATTTAAAAACAGTATCTAATAAATCCTTTTCATTATTTTCATTTACTTCAATTGGTTTCATTTTAATTGTTGAATGATATGAATTATTATATTCTTTAATAATTTTTGGTAAAATATTTATCCATCTATAATTTTTATTAATTTCAAATTGTATTTTCATTTTTTCATTTTGTGTTCTATTATACCTTTCTATTATACTTGATTTTTCTTCATTTTCTGTATGATACAATTTAATATCATATTTATTTAATATTTCTTTGAATTCTTTATTGATGAACTCTAATCCTTTATCTGTATGTAAAAGATTAGGTGATTTATGATTAATTTTAATTGCATCCTTAATTATTTCTTCAAATGCTTTAGAAACTGTTTTTCCGTCTTTTTTCTTTAATGGTTTTGACCAAACATATTTTGAGAAAGTATCTATCACATTTAACATATATTTGTAACCATCATTTTCTTTTTCATAATTTTTCATTATAATTAAATCTGCTGCCCATAAATCATCAATACCTAATGTAATTATTTTTCTTTTTAGAAATTTCTTTCTGATTGGAGCATGAATTTCATTTGCTTCAATTATTTGTTCATTTTTAGTTAATTCTTTTTTAATTATAGGTTTAACTTCTTTTTTTAAAATTTTACTTTTATTTGTTTTACAAATTAAACATTTAGTAGCTATTCTATATAATCCATTTTTCATTTCAACAATTTGTGGATTAATATTTTTAGTTTTTTTCTTACACTTGTGACAATGAATTGGTTCATTCATTTATATATAAAAAATATTTTATACATAAATGAATTGATTCAATTCATTTATGTATAAAATATTTTTTTAATAAATGGATATGTGTTATAGATGTCATAATCAAACTAATTTTACTATTATTGGAAATTGTGTAGGATGTAATATATGTAAAAGAATTATTTATGAAAAAAAGATTAAGAGAAAAAGTAATAAGAATAAACATCTTAAACATATTTTAAGAGAATTTAACCATTTTCAACCATATAAAACACACCAATTAATTAATGAATTATATATTTTATGTATTTCCAATCATTTTGAAATAACACCTAAGAATATAAAATTATTTTTAAAACAAAGGAATTTAACAAATTGGATATTTTACTATCAATTTTTAAACAAAATATACAATATTGATTTTGAATTGAATAATGAAGATAAAGAAAAAATTACACTAGTTTTTAATAAATATTTATGTTTTAAGAAAAGTAATATATCATATAAAAAATTATTACCAATGATTTTTAAATATTTAAATATGGATTTTTGTATAAAACCTAATTATGATAATAACTTTTTAACATATCTATCACAAATGAGTTTGTGATATTTTTTCCCTATATAAATGGATCTGTTAGAAGAAATTAATAATATTGGAGAATTAAGATTTAAAGAATATAAACCATTAAAAAGTTTAAATTTAAATAAAAAATATAAAATTGAAAAATTTGAAAGAATTAAAGATAAATATGGATATACAATTATTGTTGAATTAGAAAAATGTAAAATACATTTACCAAAAGATTTACTAATATAATAATTGATGATAAAACTGTTAAAGAATTAAATAAAAAAGATTTAAATTTAATTGTCACTGCTTTTAAGACTTTTGATGATAAAGAAACTGCTTTAGTTAAATTTGAATAATTATTTTAGTATAATTGTATTGATAGTAAATTTTAAATCATCTTGTAAAAAATTACAATTTTACTGGTTTTAAAAAACTTTTTATTCTGTAAACAATTTCATATAAATTCATGCATATTTATTAAAAATTTCATTAAATTTGCATATTTTTTATGACAATTTAACAAAAGCTGAAAATTGGCCAAAAAGTGGCAAAAATATTGCATAATTGTATTAAAAAACTGTGAAATTTGTTTAATTATTGATTGTCTCCAAAAGTGAGCTAGGAACCCCATATTACTATCTACTTATATATATATATATATATATATATATATATATATATATATATATATATATATATATATATATATAAGTATATATATAATTACATATATATATAAGTTTATATATATATATAAACTTATTTTACTGAACATGTTTGGATTAGAACACTACTGTGCATATTTTTAGAGAGTTAATAATTAGATCCAACCTTCGATTATATATTCTTTTGAGGTTTCATTTTTATTTTTTATCTTTATTCCTACACACTTTCTTCAGTTCAAATATTAATTAATTGCTCAAGAAAGGCATTAAGAGCAGGTGGTTGAAGAGTTTACCGTCATTCTAGTGAAGGAGTTCTGGTGTGTTGTAGGTCGAAGGTTGTGTGCTGTATCAGCCTCAGATTACTGTATTGCAAATGGGGGTTTTTAACGGAAATACAGTACTTTATTAAAGTATTCATATGATAGTCTATTGTTTTCTTTGATAATGCAACATAGTGTTTTCGGTTATGATAGGGTATGAAAATTTAATTTTCACATTAATTCAATATCTAAAAAAAATATTGTATACAAAGCATTAGTTCCGGCTTAGAGGACTTAAGTAGATCCACAAAATTCCAATGAAATTAAAATAGTTTATTTTGTAAATGAACTAGAAAGTTTAACGCATATTACCTTATAAGCATCAAGGTTTTGCTTGCATAAGAAATTTGTTCTAAATCAAATGTAAATTAAACTGCTTTGTCTTTAATTGTAATTATAATTTAGCATTGTAATTGGACTAATCTCTATAGTAATGTGAATATAAACGGCCAATAAAACCCTTCTTTGTGTTTGAGAATCCAACTATTTTTGTGGCAAGTAAAACACTATTTTGAGTTTTGTAATGTATATTTGAATTTGGTTTTTGAAAGCCCGAGGAAAGTGTAGTAAAACACTTAACAGCACAAAAACACAAATCACCTCACAAAGCCTGGAGTCGGACTGCACCGGAATAATTTATGATTGCTTCCTATCTGAATAATTCAACGGTTCTCTTCACTTAATGTCGGAAATTGGTTTTTATGTATGTGCCTTTCATACCTAAAATAGTGTCAGGAGATCCTTTTCTTTCCCTAAGGGAGTAAAATTGATAAACTATCATGTTGAAACTATTTCATTTAATGTATAGTACTACATAGTAATTTGTACTTTTAAAATAATTTTTTTACAAAATATTATATACATTTCATAATAACAATGGAACAATATATTATTGATTTACAGGAAAATCAACAATTAAAATGTTTACGTAATTTTACTGGTGCTCTTTTATTGCTCACATTTCATCCAAGAGACACGTTTTATTAAATAATATGTTCTTTTCATGGATTTTTTATAGTATTTTTATCATTCTGAACGAAATCAGCCTGTCTTTTGTTCTCTCGATGGTACAAAAATCGTTTCTTTTTAGTTCTAGGACTAAAAAGTTAGCTGGAATATTTTTTAGATCCTAGGACTGAAATGTAATCTGTTTGGAATAGTATATTTCGTTACGAGGGCCGAAAAAGGAGGTTTGCCGGAGTCGAGATCGTGTTTTTTGTTTTTTTTTGTTGAATTTTTTGTTGAAAACTTGAAACGACTGAGAGCAGGCAAAACATTTTTGGCCGAGTTAGAAACGATATTTTTCATCACACTACACAATTCAATAAATTCTAAACAAGTGAATATTTTTTTGTTCACGATAAACAAAACAATTTCAACTAACCTAGCGAGATGTACTGCTTGTGTTTCAGGTTGCTTGGCAACCACTTCACATCAGCTAAGGCCACCGAAACAAGAATACTCTAACGGTAGGTGACAACTACAGCTGATTCCAAGGGAAAACACCCTTTTTCCATGTACGTCAAATACATTGGAAAGTTGCTATCAGCTGAACTACCAACTACGTCTCTGATTTGTTATTTGTTGTTAGGTATTGTTGTCGTCACCCACCTTATTATATTCTAGATTTCTTGCTACACTTTCCATTACCGGCCTAGGCCTAGAATACGTCGGTTTCGTTGGTAGAAGTAAGGGTCGAAAATAGGTGATATCGATGTAGTGTGATGAAAAGTTATTATTATTCATTTATTAATTTTGAGATGCACAATTTAAAATTCAAACGTTATAAAGAGCATTGTTTGTAAATAACAATAATGTAAACAATACATATTACTTACTTTGTAAATATAACCGCAAAAATACAAACTATACTTAAAATTTTAAACGAATTAAAGCTTATATCCGCTTGGTTCAATTATGATATAAACGTTGTTCATCACTTGGAGCAAAAGTGATTCGGCTGTTCCTAGTTTTTAAAACACGATTGCGCAGATAAAAGACCTACTTTTCCTCTAGTGATGAAAACTACTATTTTATTGCAATCCCTACCCCTACATTGCAAAAAAAATATAAACATAAATGCAATAGTCCTTGCAATATTTAAAACAAACACCTTAGCTAGTTTCCTTAAAAGCTTAGTTCATTTGGGTTCCTTTGTGTTGTACAATTTAATAAAATGAATTTTGTGAACTTACAGTTTTAACAAAACACGTAGGTTACAACGTAGTTGTTTAATAGATTGTATAAAACTTGACGAATAACGAAGCAAAGCTCACCAGCTGCCAGCTTGTTCAAATATAGAGGCTAACAAACAATATTGTGTGTATTTACCATATGGCATGCAATGAAATTCTTCGTATTCTGATATCGCAACGACCGAGCAGTGACGTAGACCATGAAAGTATGACGTCACAAGTAGTCGAGATTTATCCTGAGGATCATCCTCGGCTTACGCAGGATTTGTTACATAAAAGTGCCAATATGAACCCCAAGTTCTGCGGTTCCTATATTACACAATTCATCTTACAATATCACAACATATTCGGTGTTTTACGGGATACATTGATTTTAAGTTACAACTTCTGGAAAGTCATTTTTAGCAAATGTTGTAATGGGACTTTTTACAGTTCATATTGAGATGCTACGTAGTTATTTCCTATGATTTATTTCCATTAAGAAATTTCTAATTGTCATATAATTACAATATCCTATCTTAGAACGCTCTTATTTTTATTTTGTAAAATAGTTAAAAAGTAAAATGATTCATAATTACAATAAACAATAACCTTAAAATTATCAATCGAAATAAAATTGTTCAACAATCGAACGGGAATTTGAACATAATTTTATTCGTGATGACCTCAATAGTTTTAGATTTAAATGTGTAAGTAGTGATGATGTCAGTAAAATCGTGTCCATTTTGTCCATTAAGGATAGTAAGGATCATTATATTAATAGGCAAGCATGTTTAGTTTCCTCCTTTTTTCAGCTCGTGTGCATCGTAGGAGAAATCCACTCAAAGTTTGTCTAAATTAATTTTAAAAATCGTAATTTTTAACATTTTTCTTACGGGTTGCTATTTTGGTGACGAAATAACAACTGAAAGTAAACAAAAATAAAGTAACATTTTAAGCAGTTTTTTTAACAGCTGTTATTTGTGAAGAGTCTGGAGTAGATTTAATAGCTTCATTACCATGACATTATAACAAAAACGACTTAAAACCAAAGAGCAAGGCTCGGTTAACCTGGCACTATATTATTAAACAAGGAAAATAAGTAAGGTTAAACGTTCAAGTTGAACTATATATCATCTTTAGAACTAACAAATGTTATACTACAGTAATGTTATAAAGAATGTTAATGTACTGAAAAAATAAATAAGATTTATCAAAAGATATCTTTTGATACCCGATCATAGACATCATGACAAGTTTACGTTAGTTATCCATTTCACGCACATCGATGAACCAGATTTATTCGCTGTCATGGACACATTAGAGTTAGATGAATTAAAAACGCGAGATAACCAGATGGCTAATTACAATTTGAGGTAATAATCCACCCCAACAGTCAGCCACACATCAGCGACGCGGCGCGGCGGCGGCGGCGGTGGCGCAGTGAGCACATTAACAGCTTACCCAAAGAGGATCATCCTGGTTTTGGCAAACTGATGGAAATATTGCATCCGGTCAAACCTAACCCTCTGCACTCAACTCTTTTATTTATTTCAGCTGATTAGTGTTTTAATGCTCGTCAATCTTGATTATTAACAAAAAATATTCTTTTATTTTATATGTTGTAATTTTTATGCTTTATGTTATATATATATATATATTTTAATATTTTAGAATGCCTCAAATGTTTTTGTATAGTATTGATTTTAAAATAATTTAATATCAGTTTAATGTTTTATTTTATATTTTGCTTAAGCGAAATATAAACGGTAATACAAAATATAAAACTCAAGTTTTATACAGTATTTGAGTTATCAATTTAAACTCTGTGTAACGTTCAATTACAATGTCTTACGATAATGGATGATTTTTTTCTAATAAAAACATACAGAATTCTTCTACTTATTTTAGTATTGTGAAATATACGGTATTACAAATTAATATGATTATTTTAGGGTACCGGACTCTATTGCGCAGCAGTTTGATTAGTAGAATCAAAATGTCTTAAAATAACGTGTTTGTTAAAAAATCAACAAATACAGGGAATTCCATAAGAAATATTGAATTTGGCCACCATATAGGAAAAATTGGTCGAATAAAAATTAAGTACTCTTAAACACGTAGCTCAAAAGTAACGGAGATCGACCATAATAAGTTACTTGTCACTGATAACAAAGTTAGCTATTGGTTCACTGTGGGTGAAACATTCAGTATATTGTACGGAAACTTTTTTCACCTTAATAAATCCACTTTTAACGATGGTTTTGCTATAAAGTTTTAATAGTTTGATTCGATGTAGGCCCTACTCGTAAGTAATTAAAAAATTAACAACGTAAAGTAACCTGAGTAACTGTGTAAGAAGATTTTTTGTTTTAAATTTGTAATTACTGTATAGCATTAACTTAAACTTTTTGATAATTTGCTTGTTTTGATTGATATTGTCATAATCAGTTTCAAAATATTCCTTTGTGTAATTGGTTGTTCCACCGAGATTTCATAGTTGTATACAGCTATGCAGTCAATTATAATATATTTCTGATATGTTTGGTAATTTTGTCACCTACGGCCAGGTTCGAAACGATTAGATAATTGAATCGAAACTTCGTTCGGAGTTCAACAATGAAATTTAATTACATCTAAAACCGGGATAGAGTGGTGCCGTGACTTGGTTTGTAATTCCAGACTGAAAGATTCATTAAGCTTTAATTCCATCAAAATATTTCAATCAATACCTCTAACAAACAACATCCAAACCGTCATCAAAACTCGTTTAATATTTAAATTTTACATTTAATGAGCTCATAATATACTGGATAAAATATGAAATCTACAGTGGTTTTAATTTGCTTTAACATGTAGGTTACATTAAATTTGCATTGTAAATAAATTTAGTTTATTCTAATGCACTTAATCAAGTTTTTCACTTTAATATACCTTTCAATAAAATTGAATTTGAGTTTATAAATGGAAATAATTTGACTTTAAATAAAAGGGTGTCACAAAAATACGACACTGGCTATTCACATTATCATTCCTCACATAAAAATGAATTGAAAATGTTATTTAAAACAAACTCCTTAGCTAGTTTCCTAGCATTAGAAACGTTTAATTATTTTTAATTATTTTAAAAATAATTAACAATAATTAAACGTTTTAATTATTTTTATTTGATCTTTGTTAATCCATTCCATTTTCTTTTTTACCCCTTGATAAATTTTATTTCTTTAACGAATTGTTGTATAATATTAAATTAAAATTTGTACTTTACATTGCTAACATAAAAGTCCATTACAGAAAAAATATTTTCCTGAGTGTCTAGAGTGTTAAAAACATAAAATTCTACTTAAAATTTCTGCCGTATTTATCTTGATAAGCAAATGCTTCAAAAGCGGCAAGTCTTAACGAATATGGGCAAGTCACAAAAAGTTGTCAAATTTAATTGTCTAAACAATGATACCAACAAGAACATAAAGATCGGAATGCGAATATGAATAGATGGTCTTGCATACCATGGCCTTAAAAGTACGACTTTTAATATTTTAATGTCTTGATATATTAAGCAAATATTTTGGTGTAGTAAAGGAGAAATTTCGGGGCCCGTCATTAATTTATTCATCGTCATATATCACTCATGGTTTTGAGTGGATTGCCATAAACCACTCATCTGACTGAGCGCCACCCACAAATGCAAAAATGCAACCCGGGTCTAGCCCTCAGATAAATACTAAAGGTTTTGGCTAAATTCTATCCATCATGGTTCTCCAGCTTGAACTACATTTTGTGAGAGGTGAAAACACTGAAGAGACACCCGTTTTTTAGCTTTCATAAATGTAAAAAATGCCGGTAGTTTCAACTCCACTATTTTCCGTGTTTTATTATTGGAGAAATTCATATAATAAATAATAGAAATTTATTCAAAGGATAACACTTACCTCACTTACATCATATAGGCTATTATATCATATAGGGCTAGGCAAACGAAAATCTCAGAGTATAGTTTTTTATACACAACAGCATGTATTATTACCAATGAAAATCGATATAAACTTACGCCAACTTTAAATTACTTTTATATCGGTTCTTAATTCTAGGTCACTTGGGGTCGGTTTCTTTAAACACGTGTAACTTATACTAAGCCAAATTAAATAGCTAAGATAAGTTTAAGCCAAGTTAAATATATGGACAATTTGGTTTAAACTTGCTATGAAAACCGGCGCTTAGTAACACTTGTTAATTTGGCGTATTGGGATGTTACAAAACATGTCTTCTATTTTTCATATGTGTACATCAACGAGCGCCATGAAAATAAACACTCTAGATTTATCAATGTGAAAATAATTCATTTTAATATTAAGTGTAAAGGCTCGGTTACACCTCTAGCTTGAAATTGTTATATGGAGGTTGAAATTGTGTTCGGATCCCACGTTAAACTGTAGGTCCCTAGATACCATTGGCTGTTGGGATATGAATTACACAGTCCTGTCTAAGGAGAATGTCGGCCTTAGTCAGTAACAAGACTACAAGATCGCGCCACAATCATCCTACACTCATCCTTCATTCATACTTGGCTTTAAACTACCTATTGAGTTAGGTCGCCATTTCAATAAAGGTATTAAAGGTATTAAAGCTAAACCGTAACATAAAATCACACTCACTGGCCACGAAACAAGAACGGCAAACCTCAGGAGAGCATTAGTGTAACCAGAGGTTTCGCTCATGTCGATACCGTTGGCGCATTCTGACTTTCGATGGTATCTTAAATTATTGACACGTTTTTCTTTAAATTACTCCAAACTCACTCATAGTTATTAGTAATCTATTTATTAGTAGTAGTTATTTTGCAGGTATTTTAAATTATTTGTATTTATGCAATATACAAATTTCATTATTTATATACAAATATTTATTTATTGTCAATTATGCAAGCATTTAGTAATTATTGCAAGATAAATAATGCTGTATTTTGCTCGTTTAGATCGTAACGATAAGCGCTGGTTAGAAGGGTTTATGTTTATACAGGGTGGCGCAAAATTTGTGGCCACATTTTAAATTAATATAACTTCAGTGTTTTAACATAACTTCAACATAACTTGATTTATTTACATTTTTGATCAATTCCTCATATTAAGCCAATAATGTTAAAATTGGCAATGAATTTACTTTATCTTACATAATTTTAATTACTAAAGTTGAAGCATTTCGCTTAGTAAACTCTCGCTGCATGGTACTAAGGACTCAATAGCTCATCATCCAATCGTATCTAGGGACCTATGCAGTTTAACGTGGGATTCGAACCAAAATTTCGACCTCATATATACGAATCGGTCTAATTATGAGGATGATCTTTATGGATGAATTAGTATTCACTAATACGGATGTTAAACCCCTCCAGGAAATATCACATTCACAAGCTATCGCTTATAACTATCCACAATCCATGACCTCCAAAAAGTAGCTAAATTACGGGACGATGCCAGTCTACAAATTATCATAATACCCCGTCGCAGCAGACTGCGAACTCAGCGAATTTCCAAATGATTTCGAGATATTGTATTTTCCCCATAAACACCATAGGAATGGGAATGTAGGTTTGCTGCCTTGGGATGTTGTTAGAAAATGTTAGTTGTGTTAGGAAATGTAATAGTTATGTTAGGAAAATGTCAATATCAATATTCGGCAATTTTTAATTTTCCCCATAAACCCCATGGGGGTGAGTATGTAGGTTTGCCGCCATATGGGTGTTGTAAGCAAATATCAGTTAAATACTACCTAGTGAATGTACATAACAAATATTATCAAGTTATGGTGTTCTTTTCATTTTCCCCATAAACCCCATAGGGGGTGAGTACGTAGGTTTGCCGCATATGGGTGTTGTAAGCAAATATCAGTTGAGCACTACCAAGTGAATGTATATACCAAATTTTATCAAGTTATGTCAATAAATAAGCGAGATACAGGGTTTTGTTGATTTCCCATAAGATTAACATGGAAAACCTATTTTTGCTTTCTCCGTAACTTGTTAAGCTAAGTTAAAAATTCAAAATACTACATTGTTTGTTTTTTAAGCTCTTTTAAATGGTTTCAGTTAAAATTGTTGAATTTTGAAAATTATGCTCCAAAAATGCAAAAAACCCATTTTTGACCCCTTTGAAACCCCATAAAACCCTGTTCCCATAGCCCGATCATGCTGGTTCGCGAACTCATGAAAATAGATCTAGTCTTACACCTTCATACCAAATTTCATCAAAATCGGAGGTCCCCTTCAAAAGTTATCAGTACCACGGACACATAGATATATAGATATATATATATATATATATATATATATATATATATATATATATATATATATATATATATATATACATATATATGAAAATGAACGAACGGTGTTTTTGGCTTCTGGTGACCTCAAAATGAAAAAGTAACATGGTCCCGGGCTTAGGTCTTACCATGGCTACTACCGTAATAGCGTATTCCCTATAGGGAAATTCGCTAAAAACAGTCACAAACAAAGAATCATAATTATTTTCAAATCTTCCAACGAACAACCCATTAATTATTAAAATCGGTCCAATAGAACTTCACATTATTCTGTCTGAAGATTTTCAAAACTGAATTGTATAACAAGTAGATGGATAATTATTTGTAATGATTTTTTTATGTGACAGTTACAATTTTATACAAAGTTAGGTAGTGTTTTTACATTGAATACTGAATGACTGTTTGTAATTTTAAAACAAATCACCTTATATTTATAATTTATTCTTACGCAATGTTAAAGTCATCTTTGGCTATCTTATGTGACCGTGGCAGTAACTTGCTGCATTTAGATCAACGCACATTCGCAAGGCAGTAAGCAGAGGTTTTAATCAGTTAACATTAAAAAAGCTTACATTTAATTTTTTTCCTGTTAACTAAACAAGTAAGACATAAAATAGTTATTTGTGCTTCTAGGGACTAAAGTACAATATTTTCTCCCTGAAGGGAAAGTGTTGTCGCCCGAGGGCAAAGCCGAGAGCGACAATTTCCCTGAGGGAGAAAAGTACTTTAGTCCCTTGATGCACACAACATTTTTCCTCCACCTACACGAATAAAATTTAGGCCTAATAGGCCTACCGTAGATAATTTAACTTTACCTTCATATGATCCCTTGCTCCGTCAAGCTGGATCTGTCACATCAACATAAAAAACACACAAGGTAGGCCATACCATTTTGAACACGAAAAAACAAAATATAATTTAAGCCTAGTCAAAAGTTTTACACTTATGTTTTGGACTTCTTAGGTTAATAGCCTACCCAAGCAAAATGTAAACAAACACTTACACTGCCACGGCCATCTCTAATGCTAGAGATGCTGCTCACCCACTGCTGACTGAATGGTCAGCAGTGGTGTGAGGCAGCAGCTACAGCTGCTATTAGTCAACAATGAGTAACGAAACAAATACAAGTAACAGCTGACTGTGGCTCATGTTCTTTTTAATCTCTCTTTTAATGTTATTCTTATGTAACTAACTTTAGCCCCGTGGTACGAAAAAACTCGAGTTTTCCCTAGGTAGAAAGATTAAGTATTCAAGTCACATGGGATAGAAATTAGTACTTTACCACTCTATTCCAAGGAGTAAAATAGGGCTTTAGATAGTAGGTGGAGGAAAATGAAATTACACTCCATTCGGATCTTTTGTAGCTTAGTATGAAAACATTTTCAGTTCGTTTTATGTTATTATATTCGAACTGTAACTTTAATGTTTACTTTTGGAGATAAATTAACTAAATTAACTCATCCAAAGATAAAGAAATAAAATATTTTTCATCAGAGTGATACACGTATAAAAATTTGATTTCAAAGTGTTATCGATAGACAATGTACAGAAACAATAAGAAAACCCGCCCTTTAGGGACTGTTCGCTCGCATGGAGGTGACGCGGCTCTAGATTGGATCCGCTCTCAGGGGCGCCGACACACCTTGTCTAACCGCACAATCCAATCTAACACATTACAGTAGATACACTGCGCTGCGCTGCGCACTTGCCGACACACCTTGTCTAACCGCACAATCCAATCCAACACATTACAGTAGATACACTGCGCTGCGCTGCGCACTTGCCGACACACCTTGTCTAACCGCACAATCCAATCTAACACATTACAGTAGAGACACTGCGCTGCGCTGCGCACTTGCCGACCCAGCCGCGCCGCGTCCTACTCGAGACCTCCCATTAGACTAGGACTGTTACAAATAAATAAGCTCTCTACACGTTTATGCTAATTTAATTGATTATACCATTCATCAGGCAAGGGTGGAAGAAACATAATAGTATACTTTATCAGTATGCTCTAAAATTACGCTTTTTGGAGAGGAATCAAAGTTTCTAAACAAATATCTATCTTCGTTTTTGCAATTGCAAACCAGTATCTGATTTACGTTACAACGTGTTTATTTTATGTTACTCACTAAAAATTTAAACATCGCACGCCATGATCCATACATTGATAACATAGGTGAATTTGACATCGTTTGAGGAAAAACTGCACAGCGAATAAAATGCGTTGAACTATTCCAGAAATCGGACTTGCCATGAACAATGTAATCGCTTAACTTTGCGTCTTTCTCATACAAAATTCTTGTTAAATTTCAGGTTTGTATTGTATTTGTCTGAGGTGTTGTAGGATGTAATAAAATTGTTTTTTGTAAATAATAATCAAAATTATTTTTTGATAAATCATTTACTTTATAAATTATTTCCAATTATTTTTTTTATTAAAGATATAAAATTTAATTGAAATAGGTTATAATGTATAATAGGTTAAAATATAATAATAGTTAAAATTAATAATAACCAACTAAACTCATCTTCCCTTAATACCATTAATTAATTCGACAATGTACAACAATAAAATACACTAGCACTAGATAGTAATACATGGGGCTGTATATATTATTGAATCCAATACCACTTTTGATACCATCTATACCGTAGACAGATTACACAATGGGCAATTCTACTGCATTGTGGTTACAACCAGCTGATACCGGCAACATCAGCCGATTCTTATTAATAGTTTGACAAAGAACCTATTTCGCCCTTCTAGGGTGGTATCGAAAAGACCCATTCTTGGAAAAGTGAGATAAAATATATAGTCGATCCATCTCTATTCAATTAATCATGGGTATTTACTAATAAAAAGACGCTTTTTAAATAGAATTATTGTGTTTAATATTTCACTACGCTGTCTACGCAAAGATCGATAAAACACCTTTGAATATAATTCAAAAACATTTAATAGACGCGCTGTAAATGTTGACATTGTAAAGTAGTAAATACATGTTAGAAATATTAAACAATTAATTTATGTTCGGATTTATGAAAAATATTATTGTCTGGAATATACAATATAAAGAAAGCTAAGTAATGTCACTTACGTACCTACGACCTGCTTTATCAGCCATGCTGTTTATTTAAGACTTAAAGTGACTACGTTACTTTACCAAAGTTAAAATTTTTATCTTTTACATCAACAATGTACAGTATGTGTACAGTGTTTATACAAAGTTTAGAAAGTGCTGGTTTTGGATTTCAACAATACGTTGAGGGACATAAGCCACTTTAAATTGGATTCGAACTGTAAACCTGACACCTCGCTCCGTTTTGTGAAATTCCCTCGACCAAATTCAACGAATCCCTCGAAATAGGAAACTGTTTCAATAATTCTCTACCAATTTATGAAATCTAATTTAGGGTAATCTAATCGAATAGTTTTATTTTACAATGATGAAAGTTCTTTTTTTAAACAACATTGAAGATAATTTTTATTTTAATTAATATCTTACAACATTTTGTAAATATCGTAATAATATTAGTGTTAAAATGAATAAATATGTTGCAGTATACTTTCATTACGTATAAAATCTCGAGAATTAGTTTAAGCGGTCATTTAATAGAGTTTTGTATTACAATAATGAATGGACCCTATACCCAAATTACGTTTTGGTTCCTCTGACGAATGTTTACTAATGTTTCAAATATTCTCTGTATTTACTTAACAGTATATGATAATCCTAACAGTAAACACAAGAATTACATAAAAATGTATAATTTGGTTTAGTACCTTAAGTAAGAATACAATTCAGTTATGATTTTACAAGACATTTCGTAAAAACAATGTTATGTTGAAAAACTAGTTTTATATTATTATAGCAGATTTAAGTTGACAAAAAGTTTGATTTCAATGGAAAAATCATGTTTAGGTTGAAGGTTTTGTTGAATGAACAGTTTTAGCTCTTTTCTTAATTACTTGTTGAGGGGTTTATTGAAAAGGTTAAATGAAAACATCTCAGGAGCATGTAAAAATAAAAATATTCACTTATTACAGTAGGAAATTAAGGATTCTCAACAATTCACAACATTTTCTATTCAAAACCTACTGCTACGTTGG